>JANAVB010042217.1:5641640-5847851 GCA_029216955.1 Iris pallida | reverse complement strand
CCAGCGCTCTCCCTCCGTCGGCCGTGCAGCCTCTCCCTTCCCCGGGGGTCCTGCCCCCCTCCCGTCTGATCCTCCCCGGTGCTTCCGTCCTCCTTGCAGGAGTTACCCGCCGGAGCTCCTGCTTTCGCTCGCCGCGCTGGCTCCTCCCTCCTCCCTTGGACGGAGCTGCCCCCCATCGCCGACGTATCCCCCCGGCTCCCCACTCGCCGGAGCGTCTCGGTAGGCGCGCTGGGACGGGGCCCAAGGCCCCCCTCGTGGACAGCGCCCGCTTCGGGACGCGCGTCCATCGCTTTGGGCTGCGTGCTCTACACGCTTTGGGCAGTGCACAGCCACGTAACCCCTACGGTTTCCAATTTCAAATTTTGAATTTCCCTTTCAAAATTTGAATTCCAACTAAAAAAATAAAAAAAAAGAAAAGAAAAAGAAATCCTAGCAGTCCCCAACACCCCTTAGGGCCGAGCGCCCACACCCGCCAACCCTTTTTGATTTCTAATTTCGAAATCTTTCAAAATTTGTTAATTTCCCTTATGTATTTTCTATTTTGCTTATCAGGGCTTTTTTGTGTGTTTTGACCCTGACACCTGTACTGCTCGTTATGAGCCTCCTTTTCTATTCAATAAAATGCTGTTTGGTTTAAATATATATATATATATATATATATATATATATATATATATATATATATATATATAAGAAGAAAATAAAAAAAATAAAAAGAAGAAGAAAATTATATCACTCATAAAATATGCTGCGCTTGTCAATTGAGATGAATTAATAACATGTTTGACTTTCTCATGATAAAGATGACGGTAATGTAGATGATGGCCAAACAAATATCACCAGTTACCATTTTTGGCCGACATTATTAACCATTTTTGTAGTAGTGAATGGACCCTATATTAGAGGCTATGAATTGAAAGATACGAAATGTTGGTTTTCAAAATAGTTTTCAAAGGATGTAATCTGACTCTGATCTGCATGAAATATAGATAAAAGTAGCAAGATCATATCATATAAAATATTTTCTCAATAAATGAATTAGTGATCATTTCAGATGAGGTGGCCTTTATTAACTTCACCAGTACGTTAATGTACTGACCCACCACCAGCTTGCCTGCAGATGCATGATGGACGGAACGAATGATCCGAAACGATAGCTGGGACCTCATACTCATGAGCCAAAAATTCAGAAGTGATGCTTAAAAATAGGTTTTATGTCCAAGAGACCGTGTAGTGCCCTGTCCCGCAAGTCAATCGGAGGAATCGAAACGCCGACGGCGTTGGAACTTAGCCTTACAACGGCTGCTCGAAGGCTCGCTCGGTCGAGAAGACTCCTCGCACAGGTGGGATAGTTTCGGTGAACTCGCCTCATCTTAGCATTCACTTAATAACTCGCATGTTTTCAACTTGCACAAGTTAGGCTTGTTAATAAAAGAGACACATCCACATAGCTAAAGGAATAATTCCGACCCGTCGGAATGTCTTAGAATATGGAAATGGTCCCACGGTCTGTTTAGAAATCGGCTCAGCGTGCTTTCAAATGACACTCGGTCCTTGTCCCGTGGCTTGGGAGAAGAAAGTTGGCCTAAGTTGCTAAGTTGCCCCGACACTCGAATCAGCCTAAGTCCTAGGCGTCGCCTGCGTGAATGCTTGATAAAGCATGCACAGTCCAATCATTTTGTCCCAACACTTGAATTAGCCGAAGTCATAGGCGTCGCCCGCATGAATGCTTGATAAAGCATGCACGGTCCTGTCGTCCAAGGCTCGGCATTGTAATGTCCCGCTCCGCACGGTACATTATGCTGAGTCGTTGACTCGAAGAGTTGCGTTGACCCGATTACATATCGATGCGAATCGATACAAAGTGTTAAGTTGTCCCGAGGAATACATCGAGCTAAGTCGATGCGAAGAGTTGCCTTGTCCCAAAGAATGCATCGAATGAATCGATGCGAAGCGACGTATTGCCTCGAAGGATAAGTGCGTTGAGACGGCTCGAAGATTCTAAGAAATCGAATCGACCAAGGCGCAAGTCCGAATCGATGTAAGTATTGATTTTAGTTGGTTTCATGTACAGGCTATACGTTTACGCTAAAATGTTAGAGGTCGATCTTTTGCCTTATTCAGTAAGGGGTCCGCGAAAGCAAATCGTCGCCTTGCGACGGACGGAAGTATTGGCACGGTAAGCTAAATCGGACGTATAATTCAATAAGCACGAAGTGCTCGAATGGCTAAGTCAGGAGAGTTGCCCGTACAACGAAGTTATGAAATCGAGCCGCAACAGTTCGTCGAAACGATATGGCGCATTGATTCAAGGTGGGGGGACATTAACTCTCTTTCCTATTCCGTCATGCTTAACTAAAATACATATCATTGAATACTGAGTTAACCTATCAACGCCACGGGCGTGGCTCGATAGCGAGATAAACGTAGTGCGTGTCGAACACTAAGATAGAACAATTGAAATGAATCGTACAACAATTGTACGAGTCGCTACGGAACATTGAATATCGCTAAGGCGAGCGCCTCGGTGCGCAAGCCGCAATAACATGGGATAACTATACTCGGCGAGTGCCTTAGTGCACGAACCATACCGTGCCTTCGCGCACGCGTTAGAACGGCTAGAACATCGAAAGACAATAGGCGTGCGCCCTAGTGCGCAAGCCACAGACATTGAATGCTAAGTCATAGAACATCGAAAGTACGGTCGAAACGTGCCTTCGTGCATGAGATAATAAAAGATGGCTTCGTTACGAAAGAATACAGTTGTGGCATGAATGTGGCGGAACTGTTGGATATGACATAATGCCTCGAAAGGTGTTCGGGACCTTCGGGTCATTCAGTTGACGAGCATTGAGTTGAGGCATGATGCCATTGAAACATTGAAACGAAGTATGAAACGTAAGAACATAGAAAGTTAACCAAAAAATATGAGATGATAATGCGGCATGGTGCCCTTCGAAATGTTCGCGGCCTTCGGGCGTTCGATGAGAACATTCGGGCGTTATGCCAATTGAAATAGAGATAAGCGAACTTGCTTGGTTGTATGAAAGATAAGATGCATTGTATGGTCAAATGGACTTAAAGATATAAAAGCCCGTGCATGGGTATTCCCTCGAACGCGGCGCGCCAGGGCGCTGGGACCGTTCGGCCTAGGAGGGATTCGTTTTCGGTATTGTTGGTGCACTTCATTTAGAAGGGTAGCGACCTTCTGGTGAATGTGATAAGCCACTTGCTGCGATTATTTCGATGGCCTCTGATGTTGGTTAGCAACCGCACAGAGTTAACATCGTCTTATGTTTCGATTTCGATAAATATAAGTCCATTCTAGCCCGAAAAGCTAGTGACCTTCATATAGTTAAGGGCGACGGGTTTGGAAGTGCAAGGTATGCATATATCCTGTATGGACGGATCCTGAATAGCGAGCACTTATAACATGACAGGAAAAACGGATAGGCGTATTCACCTTGCGTCGGTGCAAGGGCGAGTGCGTCGATATTGCTAAGTTGTGCCACGAATCAAATTGTATGTTTGCATGAATCAATACAATACTAAATGTCGGTTTGTTAAGTGGGTTTTTGATCAGTACAGCGAGGACGAAAGTACTAATCCCCCACTAGTTTGCTAGCAGGTTCCGGATTGGTCTGCTCGCGGCGGAGCTTTGCTTGAACGCGTTGAGGCTTGGAATGCCGAAGCGTATTGAAGCATGCGATCGTATTGACGCTCGGACTCGCGACAGGATTGATACGGCCGAGATATAGAAGGCATGATGTATGGAACGGTGGAATCCTTTGTGGGCAAGAGAGAACCTGAGTGTTGTAGCCAATCTGGCAAATTTCGTTAGGCTATCGAAAGCTTTTGTAATCTGATTTCGAATATCAATAAAGTGAATCGTTTTCGTATACTCTGTTTTGCCTTTCGTTGTTAACGTTCAACTCAAAGATAACCATTTAAGAACTTGTCATCTTGTCTTGCACGAGCGCAACTCCAGGCTCGTGCGGCATCACGCCCCAGCGAGGACGATGATTCGGGTGATTCCGGGTCGGGGCGTGACAAATTGGTATCAGAGCTCTAGGCTCAATTTTCTCTGGACGCTTGCTTCATTTCAGTTCTAAAAGTTGCCCACTACCAATCGAAATCACTCTTGACTCTACTCGATGCCGCATTGGATGTTCCATACAATAAGTCTAATACAAATCATGTAATTTTGTCGCGTGTTGTTTTGGAAATTACATGGTGTTGCGGGAAAAGTCGGAAAAGGTTTGTTGCTATAAGCGCAACAAGTTGCGAGATGTGAATTCAAGGATTTGTTGCCGTGGATGCAACACGTCGTGAATTGTAATTTGAGATATTCGTTGTTTGCAACGAACGATACGAGAAATGTTGGTTGCATCGATACAATGAAAGTCATGGAATGTTGCTGTAGCAATTGTCGTGCGTTGATTGTAAATGATACGTTGAAAAGAAAAATGAAAGTTGATATTGAATGTGTCGAACGAATTCACATATCGATTTCGAATGTGCGTTGCGATGAAAAGCGATAAGTCAATATCAAATGTGTTGAACGGATTTGAGCATTGACTTTGAATATCAGAAATAAAATATTGCACGAGGTGCAGCAGATGTCGAAGATAAATCGATGCACGAGGTACGGTGAATATCAGAAATAAATTATTACACAATATACAATGCGTATTGAAAGTAAAATATTGCACGTGGTGCAACGCATGTTAAAAGTAAAAATTATTGTACGTGGTACAACGCATGTTAAAGGTAAAATTATTGCACGTGGTGCAACGCGTATCAAAGTAATCGCTGCACGAAGTGCAACGGATATCGAGAATGAACTTTTGCACAAGATGCAACGAAAGAAAACAAAAAGTTATAAATCGAGAAACGAAATCGGTTCGGTTGCGCACCGAGCTTGTGTTGGCAAAATGAATGCATTGGCCGAGTTGCGTCGAATTTGATTTAAATTAAAGTTACGGTTGTGATCAAGCACGATCACTGCGGAAATCCTGAGTCGGAAGAGATCATTGGTTCGTAAAGAGTACGTTACGACGGAAGTAACTTGATTTCTGGGTGGTATATGACATACCACCGATGCAATGAATGGCTCGATTCCGAGTGGTATATGTGATACCACTTGTGCGATGAATTGCATCGATATTTTATGAGAATTGCGGAAGGTTTGTCCGCAACGGACGGGATAGCACCGAGTCTCGAATGAGAATTTGTATAACGGCATGTTGATGCAAGTGTTCTTTGATGCTCGGTTAGAACGGTAAGGCGTGACTTGTAACATTGAACGATATGTCGATTGAAAATTTATGTGTCGGACGAATGACGGGAACTAGCAAAACGATTATGCCTTGAGGCAACAATCGGATCGACGGGATAGGAAACTCGAAACGTTGAAATCGAACCGCACGACTTGCGATCCCGATTGAATTGTTGGGCGAGTGAATCGAATCGCACGACTTGCTATTTCGATAGAAATGTTGGGCGATACGAATTGTAATCGAATCGCACGATGTGTGACTCCGGTAAAGAGTTGGTTGACGTGAGTAATCGTGCCTAAGAAATAGTTGGTTACGTTACGACGAAACTCATTTGAGTACGACTGAAAACACGCGAAACTTAGAGGGCGAGATCGTATGACTTGAGGGTTCGATGTTGGATAATCGGTAACTCAGTTACGCGATTGAAGTATAGCGGGATGCGACAAATCGGAGAACGAGTCGATGCGTATGGAAAAGTTCATTGCGAACTTGGATGTATGCGATGCGAGTTAAGTTGACGTTGAAACGGATTCAAAGTTGACCCTTACGTTATCGAAATGGATACGGCGTATCGAGATCGATACGTAAGAAAATATAAACGATGTGAGAATACAAAATAGAGTGTGCCTTGTGCTATAAAATTTTGTAAGTAACGATACGAGAATGAAACGAACTGGTTGATCGTAAATTTTGTGATTGATCAGGGCGAGACTATAAGTCATCGACGATTGCTCGATGCGTATAGCATCTCGTGTGTCGACCGCAAAATAAGATAGACTCGAATTCGATACGAGCAGATGTTTCATAAATTGCGGAATCATCGACGATAGTGCATGACTTTACTCGGAGGATAGTTGCACATCAGTTGCGCCGATAGAAATGGTTATGTACGGATTTGGGTAGTCGCATAGAAATCATCGGAACGTGATTTGGCTCCGAAATAAGATATAGCATGGTTCGTAGTAAACTGTCCTTCGGTGATGATCCACAATTATTGTCACGACCCGCACCCGCTAAAAGGGCACGTGACGCGACAACGCCCAGCCCTCACCGAAAAATCGGCGTGGAACGCTGTGGATTTTCTACTTCTAAACAGTTTATATATATAACAAAACCTGTCAAGTCCATGGTCAACTCCGAACGGAGGACAAGCAATGAATATATATACGAGTACTCAATCACGACTCTAAGATAACAAAGTAAAGACTGAAATGTAAAGACAACAAGACGATAAAATAATAATAACCTGTCAAGTCCAAACACAAAGAATATATACAGTCCAAGTCTCTAGTACAGTCCAAAATGTAATACAGTCTCAAAAGTAGCTGGAGACAATGTCCAGTACAAAAGACCTACACTAACTAAGTAATGGGTAGGGTCTCGTCAGGCTGAGCTAACCCCTGCTGGACCAAAGTCTCCAAGTCTATTCCCACTACGTCATCCGGACCGTAGTAGGTACAGTAGTCTCCCTCATCTGCATCTGTAATATTTTCAACATATCCTGTCAGGATGGAACGAGTACAATCCACTAACAACATTTCACAAGATATGACAAAAGCTATAATCTGTAAATAGAGAGTATATACAAGAAAATCATGGAATGTACATGTGAGAATCATGGCAAGGTAAGCTGTAAAACTGAAGCTAGAACAAGGCAAGTAAACTGATCATGGCATGTACAAGAATCAAGAATCATATATCTAAGTGTGTGAATACTAGCTACAACATGTGGCCGGCTTGGGTCTTGCACAAGGTCTACTGGCCTGGTTAATCATACGTGTAGTGTATGATTAACACTCACAAGGTCTACAAGAGTAACAAGGTGGATAATGACCACATGTCTACACTAATACTCCCCGTCCCCGACTAGTAGAGTGGATCCAAACAAGACACGTCACGACGCGGGATTCTACGAGAAGGGAGCTAGTCTCCTCGAGAATCGGCGTCCATGTACTGCACAAGAACTACAAGGGGGCTTGCACAAGACATACCAAGACAACAAGGAATAACACCTCATGTCGGGATCCATGAATACCAACCCGTGTGACCAATGTGTCGAGAACAAGCATATCTACACTAATTACATGGATTATATCAGTCAGCATAAATTGGAAAAGTGTCAGAGAATGTACTCGCCTGAAATATGATATGGTACGTCAATCAGAGCAAATGCAGCGTCTCGAGGACCTATAGAGAACAAGACGTATCAATACTAAGTTTAGGAAGTAAAGTTAAATCAAAATAAACCCTATTTAGTCATCCTAGGTCAAGACATGCCTAGTCGGTTCAATCTTGGTCATGGGAGAACATTAGAAGTTAAACCGGATCAATCTAGGTCGAAAACTGGTTTAACGTTGACTTTTGGTCAACGGGTCAATTCTGGTCAACTCGAGGTCAACACTAGGTCAACTCTAGGTCACTGGTGACTAATAGTTGATTTTTAGTCAACGGTCCAAGTTGGATGGAATTTGGGACCAAATTGGGTAAAGTGTTGACCCATAGTTGACTTTTAGCCTAAAAAGTCAACCGTGGTCAACCGGAGTCAAAACTAGGTTTAGACAGCTAATCCTACTCATTACCAACCTATATAACCTATGTCGAAGTCCATCTTGGACTTCAAACTCAATTTCTCGGCCGTAGGCCAAATTCCTATTTTTGCCTTAAAAGGGCAATTTCACCCTTCGGCGACTAGCTAGTTAACCCACCTACGCTCGTTATTTTGACCCAATCTCCCTAGGATAGTATGGTACTATCCTATACATATAATATCTACCAAAATACTTGGGTAACGCGGACATCCAGTCCACGATACGGCCCGTTGCAGATATCTCAAGTATTTTGAGATACGCGCTGACACAGCGCGATACCGGCGCCCTACGACACCAATTTTCACCCGGGAGCTAACCCGCAAAATCTAAATCACGTATTCATACCCCACGCCAAGTTTCAACTCAATCGGATACTCCGAACTCCGTTTCGCCCTCTAACTCGGTTTTTCCCCTTTTCTATTCTAGCCTTTTTCCTATTCTTCCAACTTCTTTCAATCTTTCCTCTCAACCTCAAATCCTTTTCTAATTTCTCATTTCATAATCTTTTTCTACTCTTCTCTACGATTCCAACCATATATAATACTCATATATATATATCTATATATATATATATATACTAGGTGAAAAGGGGGGGGGGGTTTAGGCTTAATGCCATAGAGAGGGGACTGTTGTGTCCCTGGCAGTCCTAGGACTGCCGCCCGTGTGGCAGTCCAAACCCTGCTTTGGCTGCCCCTACGTTGCTCCTGCTACTGCTTAAGCTGCTGCTGCTACTGCTTAAGACTGCTGCTGCTGCGGCAGTCCTGCAGCTGCTGCTGCTGGCACTACTTCTCTCCCTCTCGACCCTCTATGTATATACATATCAATCCTATATATATATCTCTATCTATATATACATATATATATATATCTATCCATCCCTCTACCTATATATATAACACACACACACGACCACGTATACATATAAACACACACACACATATAAATACATATATATACACACAACCATATATATATATATAAACTCCTATACTTATGTATATGTATATAACCACATACACACACACACACACATGACAACTCCACCACTACTCTCACTCATACAACCACCACTCTCATCCTCTCCTCTACCACTCTCACAACACCACCACCATCTCATCCTCTCACAACACACACAATTATATATACATACATACATACATACATATGTATATATATTTATATATATATATATAAAACCCCTAACCAACCTACAACTAGAATTAATGGGAAACCTAACAAGTTAGGGGGCAAAATGAAGAGGAGAGCATCCTCTACAACATTAATGAAGGAAACTAAAATAAAGGAGGAGTTAATGGGGGGTTTTTGACATACCTAAAGCTTGGAGAGAGAGAGAGAACTTGGAGAAAGAAAAGAATTTGAAGGAGGAAGAAGACTTAGTTAGGAAGTAATGAAGGAAAGAGGGGGGGGGGGGGGGGTTTATAGCCATGGCCGGCCACTCCAAGTGTGGGCTATTGGGTTGGGATCCAATAGCCCACAACCCAATAACCTTAGTTTGGTTTAAATTTCAAGTTTGGGTTGGTTCGGTTCAATTCGGTTTGATTCTAAACAACTAATTGAGTCTCTAAAATGACTAATTAAGTCATGGAAAATAGGTTAATAATTTCTAGCCTATTTTTGATGGTACATGGGCTAAGCCCAGCTAGTATGTGGGTCCCACTAGGGTCCAGGCTACCCGGGTCTCCAAATTGGGTCCGAATTGGATAAAATCCAAACCGACTCAAATAAATTCCTAAAAATCATATAAAATCAATTAAATTCCTAAAATATTAATAAACTTGAAAATGACAAAAATACCCCCAATTTGAAAAACTGGGGGTGACAAATCTACCCACCTTAAAAAAATTTCGTCCTCGAAATTGAATGAGGACTAACACAGCAATCATGAACAGGACAAGGAAGAAAAAGAAGGAATTTACCTCAAGGCTCGAAGAGATATGGGAATCGCTCCCGCATGTCGTCCTCGAAATTCAAAACGGTAGTACTCTTCTCTAGGTCAAGCCCCCAACAATCAAAGTCCACTAAATTATCCAAAGTCATATAACATGCAACTCTAAGAAAACAGCAAACATGCATGGTTCTGAATCTATATAGTATTATGTTATTGCAGTCTTCATTGGGGTTTTCTATTTAACCTAGCATAATCATCACATATGCAAACTAGAGGTACTAAGAAAACAATCAACAATCATCGGGTAGAAGGAAACAGGTAAAAGGAAGGAACGAGACCTAACCTCCTAATCCAATGCGTGCAGGATCCTCAACTGCCATCGCAAAAACCCTGTCCTGGCGGGGTATATCCCGCTGCTGGTGGAGGGCGTGATGCGGTGCCATAGGTGGCCTACCCTGTGCTCCTTGAGCTGCACGGCGATGGTTCGTAGGACAATCTCTCAACTGATGTCCAGCCTCCCCGCAATAGAGGCACAAGCCCAGCCTCTTCCGGCAGACCTCCCAGATGTGACCGGGCTTCTTGCAGTAACCGCAAGGAGCCCCATGCTGTGCCTGCCTCTGCTGAGTGTGCTGCACCTGCTGCTGGACCGGTGCTCTGGCCTGCACCTGCGGCTGGTGATGTTGGAAAGAACGATGCTGAAGCTGAGGGCGCTTAGCAGCCCCCGCGCTGCTAGAAGCTCCCGAGAAATGATCACGCTCCCTCTTGGGCTTCAAGCCCCACTCCCGCTCTACCTTGCGGGCCTCCGTATAGATCTGGGTATACGTCTCGTAGAAGGAGGGAATGAGGTGCTTGATATCCCAAGCCAACCCCTCCCTGAAACGGCTCGCCCTGGTCTCCGGGTCTCGAACCATGTACTCTGCGTATCGGCTCAGACGGCCGAACTCCGCCGCGTACTCCTCCACAGATAGACTGCCCTGCTGCAGATCCTGGAACTGCCGCACCAGGTCAATCTTGTCCGTGGGGGAAAAGAACTTCTCCCTGAAGAGGAGCGTGAACTCTGCCCAAGTATGGCCCTCTCCAGCTAGGGCTGGCTCGTTTCTGAACCAAGTACGCGCAATGTCTAGCAACTGCAAACCTACCGCCTCGACCCTCAGGTCGTCTGCCAGACGGCAGGCCCTCATCTGCCGCTCGATATCCTCGAGCCAATCGTCTGCATAGACCACGCCCTCGGTCCCGCTAAAGTCACGGGGCCCGAGCTTCTTGAAGTCCTGGATGTCCCCGTACCTCGGTCGCGTCCCCAGATGAGGAGCCCTCTGCTCCACGGCTGCAAGGGCCAACTGATGGGCATCCTCCATGCCCTGACGCATCGCGTCTGTCTGCCTCTGCTGAGCCTCGGTCTGGGCTCTCTGAGTCTCCAGTATCTGCTGGAGGAAGGTAAGCATCTGCCCCATATCTGTAGGCAGAGGAGGTGGAGGTGGAAGTACGCTTGCAACTGGCGGAGGAATCCGCTGCGCAGGAGGAGGAAGAACGCCCCCGACTGCTCCCGTCGTGGCCCCGGGCTCTGCGGGAAGAGTACCCGCAATGACCCCAGGAACTGTCATCGAGGTAGCTGGAGGAGTACCTCCGAGAGCTCCAACAGAAGTCCCATCTGCAGGGGAGGTGACCGGAGCCTGTCCGCCAGAGGTGGCAGACCTCTCCGTCTCCCCGTGCTCCTCGCCAGGAGAGTGAGTCATAACTATCCTGGAGACAAATTGAAAAGAAGATATCAATATGGCACAAAGAAATTATATCAAAGGAGGACAATTAGAGTACAAAAAAATCAACATTAAGGAAGGACAGTTGAATAAAAGCAAAGTGAAAGTTTCCCCAAGGGATACCCAAGCAACCTCTCTACTAAAACCTACTCCATTATACTAGGGTACCCTCTATAGGGTACCCACTCTGAAATCTGAAAACCAAGCACATCTACCCAGAATCAAGTTATTGAAATCCTCGTCACGCCAGTAAGTATGGCTGTAGTAAACCATAGGGTCCGCAACTAAGGTACATACCTCTAAGATCGTGGTATCTAACATTTTCGCATTGCCGCTAGCTTGGCAGCGAAAACCTTAAATTCTCACAACCCGAGAAATACGTCCAAAATCAACCCTATGTCTTTACCATGCCTGCTAATATGGCCATGGAAGACTCCAGATTTCATAATCGAGGCAAATGAGTCCAAGATTTATCCTGGTAGAAAATTAATGAACACCAAGAATCAAATTCAATCATGGACAAGGAAGAACAGACAAAAACAATTAGAATCAAATTTCGAGAAAGTTTTATGAGATTCTCAAGGGTCATCCCTGGAATCTTCTCAAGAAGTCCTAACTGTGATTGAGTATCCTTAGCCTATAGCCTATAACTTCTAAACCTATAGCAGGCTCGTAGCAACACTCTGAGTCGAGCACCACTACGACATCGCACTAATTGCGACTTCTGACCTGCATGGGCCACCACTAAAACGTGTCACGACCCGCACCCGCTAAAAGGGCACGTGACGCGACAACGCCCAGCCCTCACCGAAAAATCGGCATGGAACGCTGTGGATTTTCTACTTCTAAACAGTTTATATATATAACAAAACCTGTCAAGTCCATGGTCAACTCCGAACGGAGGACAAGCAATGAATATATATACGAGTACTCAATCACGACTCTAAGATAACAAAGTAAAGACTGAAATGTAAAGACAACAAGACGATAAAATAATAATAACCTGTCAAGTCCAAACACAAAGAATATATACAGTCCAAGTCTCTAGTACAGTCCAAAATGTAATACAGTCTCAAAAGTAGCTGGAGACAATGTCCAGTACAAAAGACCTACACTAACTAAGTAATGGGTAGGGTCTCGTCAGGCTGAGCTAACCCCTGCTGGACCAAAGTCTCCAAGTCTATTCCCACTACGTCATCCGGACCGTAGTAGGTACAGTAGTCTCCCTCATCTGCATCTGTAATATTTTCAACATATCCTGTCAGGATGGAACGAGTACAATCCACTAACAACATTTCACAAGATATGACAAAAGCTATAATCTGTAAATAGAGAGTATATACAAGAAAATCATGGAATGTACATGTGAGAATCATGGCAAGGTAAGCTGTAAAACTGAAGCTAGAACAAGGCAAGTAAACTGATCATGGCATGTACAAGAATCAAGAATCATATATCTAAGTGTGTGAATACTAGCTACAACATGTGGCCGGCTTGGGTCTTGCACAAGGTCTACTGGCCTGGTTAATCATACGTGGAGTGTATGATTAACACTCACAAGGTCTACAAGAGTAACAAGGTGGATAATGACCACATGTCTACACTAATACTCCCCGTCCCCGACTGGTAGAGTGGATCCAAACAAGACACGTCACGACGCGGGATTCTACGAGAAGGGAGCTAGTCTCCTCGAGAATCGGCGTCCATGTACTGCACAAGAACTACAAGGGGGCTTGCACAAGACATACCAAGACAACAAGGAATAACACCTCATGTCGGGATCCATGAATACCAACCCGTGTGACCAATGTGTCGAGAACAAGCATATCTACACTAATTACATGGATTATATCAGTCAGCATAAATTGGAAAAGTGTCAGAGAATGTACTCGCCTGAAATATGATATGGTACGTCAATCAGAGCAAATGCAGCGTCTCGAGGACCTATAGAGAACAAGACGTATCAATACTAAGTTTAGGAAGTAAAGTTAAATCAAAATAAACCCTATTTAGTCATCCTAGGTCAAGACATGCCTAGTCGGTTCAATCTTGGTCATGGGAGAACATTAGAAGTTAAACCGGATCAATCTAGGTCGAAAACTGGTTTAACGTTGACTTTTGGTCAACGGGTCAATTCTGGTCAACTCGAGGTCAACACTAGGTCAACTCTAGGTCACTGGTGACTAATAGTTGATTTTTAGTCAACGGTCCAAGTTGGATGGAATTTGGGACCAAATTGGGTAAAGTGTTGACCCATAGTTGACTTTTAGCCTAAAAAGTCAACCGTGGTCAACCGGAGTCAAAACTAGGTTTAGACAGCTAATCCTACTCATTACCAACCTATATAACCTATGTCGAAGTCCATCTTGGACTTCAAACTCAATTTCTCGGCCGTAGGCCAAATTCCTATTTTTGCCTTAAAAGGGCAATTTCACCCTTCGGCGACTAGCTAGTTAACCCACCTACGCTCGTTATTTTGACCCGATCTCCCTAGGGTAGTATGGTACTATCCTATACATATAATATCTACCAAAATACTTGGGTAACGCGGACATCCAGTCCACGATACGGCCCGTTGCAGATATCTCAAGTATTTTGAGATACGCGCTGACACAGCGCGATACCGGCGCCCTACGACCCCGATTTCACCCGGGAGCTAACCCGCAAAATCTAAATCACATATTCATACCCCACGCCAAGTTTCAACTCAATCGGATACTCCGAACTCCGTTTCGCCCTCTAACTCGGTTTTTCCCCTTTTCTATTCTAGCCTTTTTCCTATTCTTCCAACTTCTTTCAATCTTTCCTCTCAACCTCAAATCCTTTTCTAATTTCTCATTTCATAATCTTTTTCTACTCTTCTCTACGATTCCAACCATATATAATACTCATATATATATATCTATATATATATATATATACTAGGTGAAAAGGGGGGGGGGGGGGGTTTAGGCTTAATGCCATAGAGAGGGGACTGTTGTGTCCCTGGCAGTCCTAGGACTGCCGCCCGTGTGGCAGTCCAAACCCTGCTTTGGCTGCCCCTACGTTGCTCCTGCTACTGCTTAAGCTGCTGCTGCTACTGCTTAAGACTGCTGCTGCTGCGGCAGTCCTGCAGCTGCTGCTGCTGGCACTACTTCTCTCCCTCTCGACCCTCTATGTATATACATATCAATCCTATATATATATCTCTATCTATATATACATATATATATATATATCTATCCATCCCTCTACCTATATATATAACACACACACACGACCACGTATACATATAAACACACACACACATATAAATACATATATATACACACAACCATATATATATATATAAACTCCTATACTTATGTATATGTATATAACCACATACACACACACACACACATGACAACTCCACCACTACTCTCACTCATACAACCACCACTCTCATCCTCTCCTCTACCACTCTCACAACACCACCACCATCTCATCCTCTCACAACACACACAATTATATATACATACATACATACATACATATGTATATATATTTATATATATATATATAAAACCCCTAACCAACCTACAACTAGAATTAATGGGAAACCTAACAAGTTAGGGGGCAAAATGAAGAGGAGAGCATCCTCTACAACATTAATGAAGGAAACTAAAATAAAGGAGGAGTTAATGGGGGGTTTTTGACATACCTAAAGCTTGGAGAGAGAGAGAGAACTTGGAGAAAGAAAAGAATTTGAAGGAGGAAGAAGACTTAGTTAGGAAGTAATGAAGGAAAGAGGGGGGGGTTTATAGCCATGGCCGGCCACTCCAAGTGTGGGCTATTGGGTTGGGATCCAATAGCCCACAACCCAATAACCTTAGTTTGGTTTAAATTTCAAGTTTGGGTTGGTTCGGTTCAATTCGGTTTGATTCTAAACAACTAATTGAGTCTCTAAAATGACTAATTAAGTCATGGAAAATAGGTTAATAATTTCTAGCCTATTTTTGATGGTACATGGGCTAAGCCCAGCTAGTATGTGGGTCCCACTAGGGTCCAGGCTACCCGGGTCTCCAAATTGGGTCCGAATTGGATAAAATCCAAACCGACTCAAATAAATTCCTAAAAATCATATAAAATCAATTAAAATTCCTAAAATATTAATAAACTTGAAAATGACAAAAATACCCCCAATTTGAAAAACTGGGGGTGACAAATTATCGAGCGTAGCTTCGGGTCAGCTGACCCTAGAAGACTTGACCGCCAAATCAAATTTGAATGTGCAGACCGTAAGATGACCCATGCGATATCGCATATGAGATTGCATCGATAACAAATACAAGGTGGTACATGTTGACGATAAGTCTAGGCAATCGAGAATTGTTGGAACAACTTTCGATTGAAAATGATATAGTTAGATTTGAGTATTCGTCGGATGAATATTTGAATGGTTATGTTGGTCGACGATCAAACTAGAAATTCACCAACGAACTTGGTGATTCGATAGGCGATGATGAGAGTCGTACTATGCACGAGAGAGAACGATAAGGAACTGACTTACGAGTCATGTTGTTAGATTCGGATTCACCTCGCAATTGAGCTTGCGTGAATCGAAATTATGTTCGATGTTGCGAGACGGATAAGTCGGGAATTTGGCTAGTGAACTTCCTACTCGATAGGAATCGAACGTAAGGCGTATCGTAAGGACCTTCGTGTAAAAGGCAATCATTGCCTTGAGCACCGTCGCCTTGATGTAAACTGTTATGTCGGATAGATTATGGCCTTTGTGCAATGTCAATTTAAACTTGCATCGGAAGAAATGGAACACGGTGTCTAGGTAAGTCACCTAGCGGACGTAGTCCTGAATGTTGATGCTTTTGCAAGTCAACAAAAGATAATCATGTCGAGATAGGCTACGAAGTGAAATATCAGAAATCGTTGGATAGTGATGCCGAACGTAAGGCGTTGCGGAGACTCGTTGTGATCGGATGCGCGACGGCTTGACGCGACACATAGAATTGATTGTCCCGATGAAACATACAAATTAAGAAATGCGATTTTTGAATCGCATCGTGTGCCTTGACTTTCGTTAGAGGATCGCGTATGTATCAATATGCATGTGCGCAAGAATTGTGAGAACTTATGCTAGAGCCCAAGTCCGATCGAGAATACGAGATGGCAAGTAATTGAAAATGAGAAGTTACGTGTTTGCGTTGTTCCGATATCTTACAACTGAGCTTGGCTGAAATACATATATTGGTGGGACGCCTAAAATATGTGTATGATTTCAAACTAAGTTGTACGATCCAAACGATAGTGAGACGAGATCGTGGAACGATCAAATGAAACCCTTGGAAATTTAGTATTGGTTTCGGTTTGGGACGAACCTTGTTTTGAGTGGTATATTATGTAATGCCCCGCTCCGCACGGTGCATTATGCTGAGTCGTTGACTCGAAGAGTTGCGTTGACCCGATTACGTATCGATGCGAATCGATACAAAGTGTTAAGTTATCCCGAGGAATACATCGAACTAAGTCGATGCGAAGAGTTGCCTTGTCCCAAAGAATGCATCGAATGAATCGATGCGAAGCGTCGCGTTGCGTCGAAGGATAAGTGCGTTGAGATGGCTCGAAGATTCTAAGAAATCGAATCGACCAAGGCGCAAGTCCGAATCGATGTAAGTATTGATTTTAGTTGGTTTTATGTGCAGGCTATACATTTACGCTAAAATGTTAGAGGTCGATCTTTTGCCTTATTCAGTAAGGGGTCCGCGAAAGCAAATCGTCGCCTTGCGACGGACGGAAGCGTTGGCACGGTAAGCCAAATCGGACGTATAATTTAATAAGCACGAAGTGCTCGAATGGCTAAGTCAGGAGAGTTACCCGTGCAACGAAGTTATGAAATCGAGCCGCAACGGCTCGGCGAAACGATAAGGCGTATTGATTCAAGGTGGGGGGACATTAACTATCTTTTCTATTCCGTCATGCTTAACTAAAATACATATCATTGAATGCTGAGTTAACCTATCAACGCCACGGGTGTGGCTCGATAGCGAGATAAACGTAATACGTGTCGAACACTAAGATAGAACAATTGAAATGAATCGTACAATAATTGTACGAGTCGCTACGGAACATTGAATATCGCTAAGGCGAGCGCCTCGGTGCGCAAGCCGCAACAACGTGGGATAACTGTACTCGGCGAATACCTTAGTGCATGAACTATACCGTGCCTTCGCGCACGCGTTAGAACGGCTAGAACATCGAAAGACAATAGGCGAGCGCCCTAGTGCGCAAGCCACGGACATTGAATGGTAAGTCATAGAACATCGAAAGTACGGTCGAAACGTGCCTTCGTGTACGAGATAATAAAAGATGGCTTCGTTACGAAAGAATACAGTTGTGGCATGAATGTGGCAGAACTGTTGGATATGACATAATGCCTCGAAAGGTGTTCGGGACCTTCGGATCATTCAGTTGACGAGCATTGAGTTGAGGCATGATGCCATTGAAACATTGAAACGAAGTATGAAACGTAAGAATATAGAAAGTTAACGAAAGAAATATGAGATGATAATGCGGCATGGTGCCCTTCGAAAGGTTCGTGGTCTTCGGGCGTTCGATGAGAACATTCGGACGTTGTGCCAATTGAAATAGAGATAAACGAACTTGCTTGGTTGTATGAAAGATAAGATGCGTTGTATGGTCAAATGGACTTAAAGATATAAAAGCCCGTGCATGGGTATTCCCTCGAACGTGGCGCACCAGGGCGCTGGGACCGTTCGGCCTAGGAGGGATTCGTTTTTGGTATTGTTGGTGCACTTCATTTAGAAGGGTAGCGACCTTCTGGTGAATGTGATAAGCTACTTGCTGCGATTATTTCGATAGCCTCTGATGTTGGTTAGCAACCGCACAGAGTTAACATAGTCTTATGTTTCAATTTTTATAAATATAAGTCCATTCTAGCCCGAAAAGCTAGTGACCTTCATATAGTTAAGGGCGACGGGTTTGGAAGTGCAAGATATGCATATATCCTGTATGGACGGATCCTGAATAGCGAGCACTTATAACATGACAGAGAAAACGGATAGACGTATTCACCTTGCGTCGGTGCAAGGGCGAGTGCGTCGATATTGCTAAATTGTGCCACGAATCAAACACGAGATTGCTTGGCTGTTTACTTATGCGAATTGAATAACATGCTTGCCATGCTTTACAGTCTTCGAATATGCCATGAACTCATTCTAAAGAGAACATAGAAAGAGAACTAAATTGTATGTTTGCATGAATCAATACAATACTAAATGTCGGTTTGTTAAGTGGGTTTTTGATCAGTACAGCGAGGACGAAAGTACTAATCCCCCACTAGTTTGCTAGCAGGTTCCGGATTGGTCTGCTCGCGGCGGAGCTTCGCTTGAACGCGTTGATGCTTGAAATGCCGAAGCGTATTGAAGCGTGCGATCGCATTGACGCTCGCGACAGGATTGATGCGACCGAGATATAGAAGGCATGATGTATGAAACGGTAGAATCCTTTATGGGCAAGAGAGAACCTGAGTGGTGTAGCCAATCTGGCAAATTTCGTTGGACTATCGAAAGCCTTTTTAATCTGATTTCGAATATCAATAAAGTGAATCATTTTCGTATACTCTATTTTGCCTTTCGTTGTCAACGTTCAACTCAAAGATAACCATTTGAGAACTTGTCATCTTGCCTTGCACGAGCGCAACTCCAGGCTCGTGCGGCATCACGCCCCAGCGAGGATGATGATTCGGATGATTCTCGGTCGGGGCATGACAGGCATAGCTTTCGCACGTCCCGTGAGTTAAGTCATCTTGCACGGCTGTTGGCTTAAGTCTAGGTACCCAAGAACTTCGTCATTCAAGTCGAACGCGTGCACGGCCTATCCTCGCGATGCGTAGCTCGGCGTAGCCTTTTCTCGTCGAGTTATTGTCCGAATAAGTTAGACAAGAGTTGTGCTGGGCTATCGAAGCTATTTCTAGCACCGTCCTGTTCTATCTGCGGTTGTCAAGTCACATCGTCCTTCGAGAACAAGGCTCGTTGTATAAGGTATATGACTTGAGCGTTAGCGTCGCCTATAGAACCAGGTCTGTCTAAGGCACGAGCTACGGTGGATTGAGTAAATAGTATGCCACGGTCAAAGGAAGTCCCCGCGACTGGTTGTCGTCGAGATCGGTCCCGCTACTTGGGAGTCTCGCTAAGTCTTGATAAGTCCCGCACACGAGATCGGTCCCGCTACTTGGGAGTCTTGCTTAGTCTTGATGAGTCCCGCACACGAGATCGGTCCCGCTACTTGGGAGTCTCGCTATGTCTTGAAAGGAAACACACGAGATCGGTCCCGCGGCTTGGGAGTCTCGATAGAAAGAGGAAAAACATGGTCGTGAATAAGGAAGGACTGGATAGATCGAGTTGAGTCTTGCATGGTCATTGGACAACTTGCGCGCAAAGGGAATCCCTCGACCGATCACTGGGGTGCCGGGATCGAGTCAGCCTAGGAGGGAAAGGCAGATACCGTACGGCCTTCAACGACGGTGCGACTCGTTAGAAGTGAACCGTTACGGTTTACGCCACGGGACCATTCGATGGGGCTCGTACCTCCATGCGAAGTGGTCACCATGAGCCAAAGATCCAAGATAGCTTGACATTGCTAGTGACCACTCATATAGATTGGTCGACATAGTAGCGGCACACCGCGTGTATGCCTTTTGATTGAGTCTAGAACTTGAATGTATGTCTAGTTGGTAATACAATGTCTGGGCCTAAGACTGGGCTGCAGCATAGGCACCGTGCTTGGCACGATAGGTGGCGTCGGGATGTTCATGAAGTCGAAATTATGTTTCACAAGTCTTGTCAAGTTAGCAGATGAGTCGATCAGGAAGGCCGCAAGGCGGTAGTATGAATAAGTCTTGATAGAGAGGCACGGCCTCAATCTTGAAGCACGAACAAGTCTAAGCAAGGTCCTAAGGCACAATCAAGTCTAGCGGTACGACCAGCACGAGTCGTCTCCTTGACGTCGTTGGCACGAGAATTGGTTTAGAGGCACTTGAGTTAAGTGAAAGTCTTGGCACGGCCGAGTTCGTATGAGTTGCTCCTCGACGAAGCACTGTCCTGAATGCGTTGAAATCACGAATAGAGTATGGTACGACCCTGTCATCCCGAGTTGAAGTTCGGTCAAGTACATAAGCGATGAGGCACTGCCTCGATCGAAATACACGTTGGCATGGCATGACCCCGTCGTTGCACGACCCTGTCGTTGCATTGTTAAGTATAGACCGAGACTTCTTGTTCTAAAATGGACTCTAAGACAAGACTAGAAAGACAATCGTAAAGGGACTTGTATTGCACAAAGTAAAATGAACGTGTCGATTTTGTATGGGTGGGCGAGGAGCTCACTCCACCAGTACAATTGAGTACTGACACCCACACAGCTTTTCATGTGCAGGCACAGGTAGAAGCTCGTGGCGCAGAGCTCGCTTGGATGCGTCGAGGCACGGAGTCCCTTGGCGAGTCGAAGCGTGCGGCCGCGTGAACTCAAGACTTATACGGGACATAATGTATAGACATCGCCTTTCGAAGCTTCCGTTGGATTCAAGTATTGTATCGAGAGATGAGAGAAAGCAGATAGAGACTTGTATATTGAGAGAAAAACGAGTATAAGAGACTTGTAATCATGGCCTTGCGCCTATTGTAATCTGAATGTTCAATATCAATAAAAGAGTTCTTTTGAATAACTTGTGTCTTGTCTTTAAATTTCCGTTGCATGTTCAATATTTCTACTTGGAACTTCTGTGCGACGACCCCGTCGCCACCGATGTAATCGGCCGTTATAAAACTGCCTTGCACGAGCGCAATCTAGGCTCGTGCGGCATCACGCCTTAGCGAGGACGATCGCTCCTACGAGAGCGGGACGTGACAGACAGTCATCTGTTGCAACAGTTGATTTTGTATATAAGAGATGTAATTTATGGAACGAGATCATTGTAATCTGTATAGTTCATGAGAGATTGTAAGCCAAATATGACATGTATCAGAGAGACAATGGGAGATTTGTAATCTGTTTATAAAAAAAACAATAAAAGAGAATTTGTTTCTTCTATCATTGTGTTGAATTTATATTCTGCAATATGTTCTCTATTTCAATTTATGCAATTATGATCCGCTGTGTTATTGTCTATCTTGTCTATTTTGTCTTTGTACAGGTCTTGGCCTTGTACAAGCAACTTAGGCTTGTACGACATCACGTCCAAGCGAGGACGAACGGCTCCACAGAGTCCATGAGCATGAATACTGCAAAGACAATCTAGAATATATATATATATATATATATATATATATATATATATATATATATATATATATATATTTTTTAATTTTTTTTTAATAAAACAACAATTTATTGAATCAAAAGGGAGGCTCTTGACGAGCAGTACAGGTGCCAGGGACGAAACACACAAAAGTGCCCTGGAAAGCTAAGTAGGTAATACAAAAGTTTTACGGGTAAGAAGCAAAATGTCGAAAAAAAAAACGAAAGCATAAACAGTGTGGGCGGTCAGCCCTAAGGGGGATGGGCACTCAGCCTAAAGTAAGCCGTCAGATGAGAAGAAGACGTCACCATTTTTTTTTAATGGAGGAAAGAGACAGGGGAAACCAAAATTCGAAAATATTCGAATTTTGAAAGTCGCTCCAGGCATAGGGCACCGAGCCCGAGGGCGGGAGTGCGGCTGCACTGCCCGAGGCGGGCCCGCGGCCCAATGACGTGCACAGCGCGAGGGGGGCGCGCTGCCCAAGGTGGGCGCGTGGCCCGGGGCGATGGGGAAACCGGAAGCGATGGCGGCGTCCGGCCGGCGGGCAGGCCGAGGGGGGACCAGCGCCGGAAGGGGACGCCGGCCCGGGGGAGGATACCCGGCCGAGAAGGAGAAGGAGGTGGGGGATCTCCGGGGTGAGGGGGCGGTGGACGGCCGTCGGTCGGAGAAACCGAGGCGTCCACGCCGGCAGGGGGAGGAGGAGGAGGAAGAAGGCGGGCTTGACCACCGGGCGACCGCTGGCCGAGCGCCTAGGGGGGTGGGACGACCGGCGAGCGACGGAGAGAGCTCCGTAGCTCGTATCGGGGGGCGGACGAAGAGGGCTGTGCCACAGCAGAGGAAGGCCCGCCGACCTTCGCCGGTGAGGGGCTCGTCGCTGGCCACGGTGCGGAGGACGGAGGGGGAAAAGAGAACAGGGGTCGCACCGCGGCCACCGTGGCCCACGCGGGGGGCGCTGAGGCCTGCATGAGCGACGACGAGGCAGGAGAGGCGGGGGGAAGGGTCTGGCCGGGGCCGCTGGGAGGCGGGAGGCGCTCGGCCGACGGCCACGCAAGATGGAGGGAGGCTGCCGTCTCCGGGGGGGAGGGCGCCGCCTCGAGAGGAGGAGCAGGCCATGACAGGGGAGCGGCGAGCGGGGGAGAAGGAGCCTGGCTGGGAAGAGGCGCCGGCGGCGTCGCGGGGGGGAAAATGTATATATATATATATATATATATATATATATATATATATATATATATATATATGTATAGAGGAAAATGTACCTAAGGTCGACCTCATTTTCCTCACTTTACAACATTTTTTTCTTGAATGTTTTTTTTATGGGATTGATCTACACCTTATTGATTGGCAACATACCAAATTTCAAGTGATTATAATATTGTTTAGCCCCCTATCTATCCCTTGCAAAATCGACGGTCGAAAACTTTGCTGCTACACCGTCGATTTTGCAAGGGATAGATAGGGGGCTAAACAATATTATAATCACTTGAAATTTGGTATGTTGCCAATCAATAAGGTGTAGATCAATCCCATAAAAAAACATTCAAGAAAAAAATGTTGTAAAGTGAGGAAAATGAGGTCGACCTTAGGTAACTTACCTAAGGTCGACCTTAGGTACATTTTCCTCATATATATATATATATATATATATATATATATATATATATATATATATATATATATATATATATATATATATTGTCACGATCCCCACCCAGATTAAGGGCACAAGTGCGAAACAACGTCCCAGCCTACGTAGCAGAAACGGCGTAGAACGCTGTCTAGGTCTACCATCTATCAATAGTTATAATATCAAAATCTGTCGAGAATGGTCAACTCCGAACAGAGGACAAGCAATGACAATATAATATACTCAATCACAAACTCTAAGAATGACGATAGATAATACTGAAAGATAAAGACAACACGATTTATAAATATCATCCTGAAAATCCAACACAGAATAATACAAGTCCAAAATTTTTGAGTCAACAATATCAAACAGATAACTAACAATAATAACAAGCCAAAGTAATCTGGGGACAGAGTCCAGTACTATACTAAAACCAGCTAAACTATACTAAGGTCTCATCTGCTAGAGCTGGCCCCTGCTGCACTAGGGTATCCAACTCTATACCAACCATGTCATGAGGACCGCGATAGGTAGGGCACTCCTCCTCATAATCTGTAATATTTTCAACAGGTCCAGTCAGGACGAAAACGAGTACAAAATCTCAAACAATAGTTCTAGTTATACAATATTAAAAATGTAACAGTAGATAGAGAGAATATACTAGGTAAAGTAGAGCGTACATGCATCCTGACAGGGTATATCAAAACTGTAATGAGATAAGGCAAGAGAACAGTGTATAACATGTACGAAAATCTGAAACTGCTATCTATGTGAGTTTAGCACTAGTTTCAACATGTGATCGACTTAGAACTTGATACAATGTTTGGTCTGGCTAATCATACATGAGTGTATGATTAACACTATACAGTGATGATACAATGGTGATACAATGATGATACAATACTGGTACTCTGGGGTATTGATCACATATCTACGCTAACACTCCCATCCCTGACTAATATAGTGGATCCAGTCATGACACGTCATGACATACATTCTCTGGGAAGTAGCTCTCCTTCACAAGAATCGTGTCTATACAATGAACAAGGAAACAAGGAAGACTTGCACAAGGCATACCATATATAAGAGGAATAACATCTTATGACGGGATCCAGACAAATATCAATCCATGTAAACAATGTGTCAAGAGAACATTGATATCTACACTAAATACTAGAAACAAAGACGATATCATAAAACATAAATATTATCAGAGAATGTACTCGCCTGATACTCTGAATGACTGATGAAAACAGATGTCTGAACTTGAGTCACAAAGTCCTAAATAAAGCAATACAGGATATTGTAGAAACATGGTATTTCACAACCAGAAAGCCCATGCGTCAGGCATTATATGCGCCAGAACTCAGACAGCTAATCGAATAAGCCATAGACATTCGAAGAAAGACTTTTTATTTTATATATAAAAGTCTATTACATGTCTAGAAAAGATGGTACAAAGGAGAATTTCTACAAAGGAAGGATCCTAGATCTACATCCAGCAACCATCATGTGCCTTCCAAATAGGCACAGCAACCACCATGCGCCTTCCGATAGGCGCAGCAGTCATCATGTGCTGTCAGCCAGGCGCAGCAGATGTTATGCGCCTCCAGCCAGGCGCATCCTACCATCTCTTCAGCAGCTCAGTTATGTGCATCCCTTCAGCAGCCCAGTTATGTGCAACTCTTCCAACCAGGCTCACCTGGCCGAGCAGAGCCCAGATGTGCCGCTCTTCCAGCCAGGCTCGCCTGATAAGTGCTTCGCCAAGCAAAGCATTTAACCCTCTGGCTGGAACCAAGGAAGAGAAGAGCACCGCAAATGCTGTGGCCAGGGGAGGCTTCGAAAGAGCCTCCAAAGACCATGGAAGACCGTGATCGAAATCTTGGCACAAGGAGCTTTCAACACAATCAAAGTAGGCGGCGCCCACTTTGAAGGAAGAGAGAACCTAGCACCGCCATTTCGATCTACGGCTCTTCCGGAATAACGGAGACGAGGCCCGAACATCCTTATCTTTGGATGCAACATGCACCTTCTGCCTGCCTCAGAAGCCATCGACTCCGTCTTTTGGATGTAACAGTCACCTTCAAGAGCATCGAAGACAACACGACGTCTCATCTTCACCCCCAGGAGCACTTCGTCAACAGAATGCACCCACATATCCAAGTTCATGTTGGAAGTACGTGAGGGAATGAGGAGCAAACCTTCTCTCCATGCCACTATTTATAGGTCGGGCAAATCAAACCCACGCGCCAAGTGGATGACTCTCCGAATTCTGTGTAATGAATTTGCATTAAATGGATGAACCGGACGCCTCGAATTCAGCCAAATGGCTATTTATAGCACTTGAGGAGCGAGACAGTCGCATCATTAAAGGACATGTCGGATGCGCCAGCCAAACGGCGCATCACACGGACGTGCCCTCCTGCATCAGGCGCATCATACAGATGCGCCCTACAGTACCCGGCGCATCATCCGTGCGCCCCCATCAGCAACTTCCACGTGGCGTCCCCACGCACCGGCGCATCCTACATATGTGCGCATGAGCAGCCAACCTGCCCAGCTATAAATAGAGGGATCATTTCCTTCTCACACATAGGGACAACACAGAGAATCCACAACGAACATACAAGAGAGGCAGATACAGACACTCAACGTCTTCCTCCTCTCAGCAAGCTCCAGCACCCAGAGCTGTAGTGCCCCGTCCCGCAAAGTCAATCGGAGGAATCGAAACGCCGACGGCGTTCGGCCTTAGCCTTGCAACGACTTGCTCGGAGACATCGCTCAGGTGGGGTAGTTTCGGTGAACTCTCCTCATCCTTGCCTTCACATAATAAATCGTGTTTTCAACTTGCACAAGTTAGGCTTGATAATAAAAGCTACGCATCCACATAGCTAAGGGAATAATCCCGACGGGTCAAAATGAGTTAGAACATGGAAAACGTCCCACGGTCGGCTTAGAGTTGGTGCACGGTGTGCTTTGAAAATGACACTCGGTCCTTCGTCCCATGGCTTGGGAGAAGGAAAGTTGGTCTTCGGTGCAAAAGTTGAGAGTTAGCCTAAGTCATAGGCGTCGCCCGCACAAATGCTTGCTAAAGCATGCTCGGTCCTGTCCCGCAAGGCTTGGCATAGCCTTTGCTCGTCCCTTGGGTTTAGTTGTAGGCTTGAGTGAGTTAGGCAAAGTTATGCCGGTCGACCTAAGTTATTCTACGTGCTGTTCCGCTCATTCTGCGGTTGTCAAGATAAATAGTCCCACGACCCCAAGGCCCGTCATATGAAGTATGACTTGGGCGACAGCGTTGCGTCGAACACGAGTCGGTTTAGAGGCACGAGCCACGGTTGGTTCAGTGGAAAGTTATCCACGGTCGGTCGATACCTAAGGAAATACGTTATGTTCAAGTTAAGTTGGAAGGCTATGCAGTAGCCGTTCCCTGAGTTCAAAGAATGTTAAGTCTAAGCGATGGTTAGTCGCCGAGAGAAAATATGTCGGGACTGTGGTTCAGTCGCCGAGGCAACCCTGGTTTGGGCTCTGCGAATGAAGCATGAAAAGTGGAAAGAGTAAAAGCAAAGGAACTGTGATAATAATGAGACCATGCATTACGTTAAGTCTAGAAGTTAGCGTAGGCGCGTGGTCATGGACAACTTGTCGACAAGGGATGGTTTCTTCGAGCGGACACCCTGGGCCATGGGACCGTTTCGGCCTAGGAAGAAACAAGTTATAGCTGAGCTGGGTAATAGGCAATTGGTGTGTCGGGGACTTGCATCGGGGATCGCCACCTGCGGTGCAAGGGTCCCGAATGCCAGGCTATGTCCAAGATGGCTAGTTAATGCCAGTGACCTTTCATATAGATGTGTCGGCACGGGCGGCAATCCGCGTGCGTGCCTTTGGATTGAGTTGAGTTAAAAGTGTATGAAATTAGTGAACACAATGTCTGGGCCTAAGATTTGGCTACAGCGAGAAGGCGGCGTGCTTCGGCACTAGACGTAGCGTCGAGTGTTAAGTTGATGGCATAGAGTTGCATGAGTTAGGCTTGAGCTATTGCGAGTTAAGTCAAAAAGGGCCGTAGGGCAAGTTGTGTGAAGTTACGTTGAGTTAATGGGTTCGGCCTCAAAATATGAGGCGCGGCCGCGTTGTCACGACACAAGTGTAGCCGAGACTAAGCAAGAAGGCACTGCCTCGGAGGTATTGAAGCACGAATCGAGTTGTGGCACGACCGAGTCGTTACGTCCCAGAGTTTGGCACGAAAGATAAGTATAAGTCGGTGCGTCGATAATGCAAGCACGAGAGAGGTCTAGAGGCAAGGAAATGGAGTCCTTCGTGTAGTTGCGTCTCTGATTATGGCCGTAAGGCAAACACGACTTGATAGGTTAACGTTGTCGGCACGAGAAGTGGTCTAGAAACAAAGTATGAGTTAACGTTGACATTGCAAGCACGGGATGGTTCCGATACACAAGTTGCGCTAAGGCGCTGGTCCTAAAACTGATCCTAAGGCAAGAATAGAAAGACAATCGTAAAAAGGGTTTATGTTGCACAAAACAAATGAACGTGTTAGTTTTGTATGGGTGGGCGAGAAGCTCACTCCACCAGTACAGTGGTACTGACACCCACACAGTGTTTCATATGCAGGCACAGGTAGAAGCTCGTGGCGCGGAGCTCGCTTGGATGCGTCGAGGCACGGAGTTCCTTGGCGATTCGAAGCTTGCGGCCGCGGTGATTTGAAGACTTATACAGGACATAATGTATGGACATCGCCTTCCGAAGCTTCCGCTGGATTCAAGTATTGTATCGAGAGATGAGAGAGAGCAGAGTGACTTGTAAACGAGAGAAAAGTGAGCACGAGAGACTTGTAATTTGGCCTTGCGCCCACAGATGTAATCTTGTATTCAATATCAATAAAAAAAAAGCTTCTTTTGAATGACTTGTGTGAATGTGTTACTTGTTCTTAAATTCCGCTGCATGTTTTAATATTTCTGCTTGGGACTTCTGTGCGACGACCCCGTCGCCGCCGTTGTAATCGGCCGTTATGGAACTGCCTTGCACGAACGCAATCTAGCCTCGTGCGGCATCACGCCTTAGCGAGGACGATCGCTCCTACGGGAGCGGGGCGTGACATAGTGGTATCAGAGCACGGCTTTACGTCCTTGGACCGTCGATTGAATTCTTTAACTTCGATGTTTCCGTAAAACTCTGTTGCTTCCGTAAGTTGTTATCGTTGGTGCGCTCTCTCTCAAATGTCCCTCGGCATGTCCATACAATAAGTCTAAATATTTTTGAAAGCTCGTACAAGTACTCGGTTGAACGGGATCGATAGGGCCTTTGTGCTGAACGTTGCAAACTTGACTCGATAGAAAATATGTGCTAATTTTAGCAAAGTTGCATGTGTGCCCGAATAGTCCTACGTTGACCTTAGCAAGTCGCGTGCATGCCTAATTAGTCCAACGTCGACCCTAGCAATTGAGCGTGCAAATTCAGAATATAATCCGCACGGGATGGCTATGCACACAGCCTTTTGGCTAAGTTGTGTTTCGCGTCGCGCACCTCGACCTTTTGGTGCAAATGAGTCACGAGCGATATCAAGTATCGCTTGGTCGGGAAAGAAGATACACTTAGAGTGTCTATCGATAGGAATGCTATCGACTAACGCTTAGGCGTACACGAAAGATTGACTTGGATTTCGAGGAAATAGTACGAACGACTTAGTGTGTGCGTCGATACGACGCGAGCGACTACGCTAGCGATTCGTCGAACGAATCTGAAGGATGTCTTAGCGATTGACGCGAATGTGATTGAGGACTGGATCGTATGGCTTGAATCCGAGTGGTGTATGTGATAGGTTCGGAGAAGAATAAGAATGAGTGTCGACGATTAGTCGAGTGGCTCAAATCCGAGTGGTGTATGGTTTGACTTGGAAATTGTTCGAGTGAATATTGAGGATTTCGAGTATGTCGGCGAGGCGATGCGATCGCGCAAAGCTTAGAACGCGTCACGCTTAGTTGGTCGTGACTTCGAATGTCCCGAACGAGTATCTCGTTCGGACAACTTATGAATGAGCAACGCGAGTTAGAAAACGTTTCGGAACGAAGAATAAAAATGAATGATCTTGATCGAGGAAAACTTAGAGGATCGCGCGTGCGATATCGGATTGATGCAAATGAAATGTGACTTGAGTTTTGAATAATGATTTTGAAACGTGCTTGAGGAAAAGCGACTGAACTTGATCTTGAGTATTGAGAAAATTGAGGAATACCCAGTTCGGACAACAGCATCAACGCACGACTCGAAATTGGTTGCAAAGGAAGATCGTCAGGTTACGCATATCGTCGATGGTATTGAGGCGTATCAAAGATCGATATGCGATAACTCGGGGGCACTCTGACTCGGCGAATGACGGTCGTGCAAATGTCATTGTTCCGTTGGACGCTATACTTGAAATATTAAAAATGTGTCGAGGAAAGGATAGACTTGGCTCGAGGACTTTCTAAGTTGAACGAATGACGATCGAACTATCGAACTTGGCTTGGATGAAAACTGGAATGTTTGGATTTGCTTCGTCGATAACCACAATGTTGATGTTCTTGTCTTATGCGAGTGCTACTCCAGCCTCGCACATGCGTCACGTCGATTCGGGCGATCACTCTGCGTGAGCGCTGGTATGGTGATTCATACAGCGGGAGTGGTCGAACTTGCACGGTGCGACAATTTGTGCTTCGATTTGTGGTTTGACGCGAAGGTGACTCGAGAATGGATTTGTGTGCTTGAAGAATCGAACTTGAGGATTGAGTAGGTCCAATCCGCGTATCGAAAATGAGTTAGTCTAAACTCAAACAAGAGTTATGCCCCGATGAGAATGATTATTCTGCGGGTGCGTTGCATGGTGATTCATGAACCACCACGGATTATCGGACTCGCGTGAGATCGGGGTGCAACGTATTGTCGAGCAAGATGACCTCGTGATCGAATACATGAATTGGTTAGAATTGGTGATTTGAATGGATTCGAATACGCGCAACGAATGCGCTGATGCGAATAGGTGATCGTGCTTGATGTTTAGAAATCTGAGTGACGCGAGCTTGGGTAGAAAAAAATCCCGTACTATCGACTTTGGTTTGACCCTAGGATTGGGGTCAGTGTTGGCATTATTGTTGGGGAACTATGATTCCAATCCTGACATTGACTTAGCCTCGTAAAGATTGGCCTAGCGGTTAGGCAAGACGCCCTGTTGCAAGTGTTAGCAATCGAAATGATTGATCTTGAGGATTGGCATGGATGGATGGCGTGGATCACGAATATAGGAAACCCTACTCACGAGACTCGGCTGACATGCATATATTTCAGGGACGCCTGGGTATGTGCACGATGCGACTCGAGTGAGAATGACAATTCTCTATCATACGGCTTGGCTGAATGCATGTATTTTGGGGACGCTTGGAATGCGTGCACGATCCAGCCAAGTGAAACGACGAGTTCAAGCAAGGCTTGAAAGATGGGAGTGTGTCGAGATCTTGAAATCGGGTTAAAGGAGTGATTGATAATAGTGCGAGCGTGGCTCAGAATCGAAGGAACGCGTAGGCGAAATGTGTACGATTAAGTCTTGGCCATAGAAATGGTAGAATAGCTTGCCTTCAGAAAAGTCTCGAGGACGAGACTTGTTCTGAGTGGTGTACGATGTAGTGCCCCGTCCCGCAAAGTCAATCGGAGGAATCGAAACGCCGACGGCGTTCGGCCTTAGCCTTGCAACGACTTGCTCGGAGACATCGCTCAGGTGGGGTAGTTTCGGTGAACTCTCCTCATCCTTGCCTTCACATAATAAATCGTGTTTTCAACTTGCACAAGTTAGGCTTGATAATAAAAGCTACGCATCCACATAGCTAAGGGAATAATCCCGACGGGTCAAAATGAGTTAGAACATGGAAAACGTCCCACGGTCGGCTTAGAGTTGGTGCACGGTGTGCTTTGAAAATGACACTCGGTCCTTCGTCCCGTGGCTTGGGAGAAGGAAAGTTGGTCTTCGGTGCAAAAGTTGAGAGTTAGCCTAAGTCATAGGCGTCGCCCGCACAAATGCTTGCTAAAGCATGCTCGGTCCTGTCCCGCAAGGCTTGGCATAGCCTTTGCTCGTCCCTTGGGTTTAGTTGTAGGCTTGAGTGAGTTAGGCAAAGTTATGCCGGTCGACCTAAGTTATTCTACGTGCTGTTCCGCTCATTCTGCGGTTGTCAAGATAAATAGTCCCACGACCCCAAGGCCCGTCATATGAAGTATGACTTGGGCGACAGCGTTGCGTCGAACACGAGTCGGTTTAGAGGCACGAGCCACGGTTGGTTCAGTGGAAAGTTATCCACGGTCGGTCGATACCTAAGGAAATACGTTATGTTCAAGTTAAGTTGGAAGGCTATGCAGTAGCCGTTCCCTGAGTTCAAAGAATGTTAAGTCTAAGCGATGGTTAGTCGCCGAGAGAAAATATGTCGGGACTGTGGTTCAGTCGCCGAGGCAACCCTGGTTTGGGCTCTGCGAATGAAGCATGAAAAGTGGAAAGAGTAAAAGCAAAGGAACTGTGATAATAATGAGACCATGCATTACGTTAAGTCTAGAAGTTAGCGTAGGCGCGTGGTCATGGACAACTTGTCGACAAGGGATGGTTTCTTCGAGCGGACACCCTGGGCCATGGGACCGTTTCGGCCTAGGAAGAAACAAGTTATAGCTGAGCTGGGTAATAGGCAATTGGTGTGTCGGGGACTTGCATCGGGGATCGCCACCTGCGGTGCAAGGGTCCCGAATGCCAGGCTATGTCCAAGATGGCTAGTTAATGCCAGTGACCTTTCATATAGATGTGTCGGCACGGGCGGCAATCCGCGTGCGTGCCTTTGGATTGAGTTGAGTTAAAAGTGTATGAAATTAGTGAACACAATGTCTGGGCCTAAGATTTGGCTACAGCGAGAAGGCGGCGTGCTTCGGCACTAGACGTAGCGTCGAGTGTTAAGTTGATGGCATAGAGTTGCATGAGTTAGGCTTGAGCTATTGCGAGTTAAGTCAAAAAGGGCCGTAGGGCAAGTTGTGTGAAGTTACGTTGAGTTAATGGGTTCGGCCTCAAAATATGAGGCGCGGTCGCGTTGTCACGACACAAGTGTAGCCGAGACTAAGCAAGGAGGCACTGCCTCGGAGGTATTAAAGCACGAATCGAGTTGTGGCACGACCGAGTCGTTACGTCCCAGAGTTTGGCACGAAAGATAAGTATAAGTCGGTGCGTCGATAATGCAAGCACGAGAGAGGTCTAGAGGCAAGGAAATGGAGTCCTTCGTGTAGTTGCGTCTCTGATTATGGCCGTAAGGCAAACACGACTTGATAGGTTAACGTTGTCGGCACGAGAAGTGGTCTAGAAACAAAGTATGAGTTAACGTTGACATTGCAAGCACGGGATGGTTCCGATACACAAGTTGCGCTAAGGCGCTGGTCCTAAAACTGATCCTAAGGCAAGAATAGAAAGACAATCGTAAAAAGGGTTTATGTTGCACAAAACAAATGAACGTGTTAGTTTTGTATGGGTGGGCGAGAAGCTCACTCCACCAGTACAGTGGTACTGACACCCACACAGTGTTTCATGTGCAGGCACAGGTAGAAGCTCGTGGCGCGGAGCTCGCTTGGATGCGTCGAGGCACGGAGTTCCTTGGCGATTCGAAGCTTGCGGCCGCGGTGATTTGAAGACTTATACAGGACATAATGTATGGACATCGCCTTCCGAAGCTTCCGCTGGATTCAAGTATTGTATCGAGAGATGAGAGAGAGCAGAGTGACTTGTAAACGAGAGAAAAGTGAGCACGAGAGACTTGTAATTTGGCCTTGCGCCCACAGATGTAATCTTGTATTCAATATCAATAAAAAAAAAAGCTTCTTTTGAATGACTTGTGTGAATGTGTTACTTGTTCTTAAATTCCGCTGCATGTTTTAATATTTCTGCTTGGGACTTCTGTGCGACGACCCCGTCGCCGCCGTTGTAATCGGCCGTTATGGAACTGCCTTGCACGAACGCAATCTAGCCTCGTGCGGCATCACGCCTTAGCGAGGACGATCGTTCCTACGGGAGCGGGGCGTGACAAGAGCAATCCACGCCTTCAGAGAACCGATAACCGTCGTCAGCCGGTCAACGGAGTCAACGCATTACCACTCGCTCCATTGGCACTAAGGACCCAGCTTAAACAAAAGTGTACTCCTAGGACTACGTCTAAGTCCTACATTGTAACACTGTTCTGTTTGTATAAAAGTTTTCAATCAAACAATTTTAATGGCAAACAAGCTGGCGACTCTGCTGGGGACTTCTTTCTCCTCTTCCGAGAAAGTCGTGTCACAGGCCGACGACGTGAAGGTGGGCTCCTCCCACAAGACGCTGGTAGTGCGCCTCAATCAACAGGCGTACGAGTAGTTCATTTCTGAAGGAAGTATGAGTCCTTCGAAGCGGCTACCAAAGCCGAAGAAGATCCGCACGGCCTGGGTGCGCAAAGTCGACGCCTCGGGCACCACCACTGAAGGGGATGCAGCAATCCAGCCTTCCCTTCCTGCTGACGTTCTCAGCAACCAAGGTGCGCCCGCCGATGCAGCGCATCTCTTGGGGAAGTGTGCGGCCGACCACGTTCCCCAGCCATCTCCCTCTCAGGCGAGGAAGATACGTCGACGGAGCAGGGGCGCAGCCAATGCCCCGCGCATCACCTCTGATGCGCCACAAAAAGCCTCTGTCTTTGACAGACTCACTCGCTGTAATGGCGAGGAGAATTTGGATGCTGAGTACTATGCGCCCCAGTGGGCTGGTACGAAGAAATCCAAGGCGGCACGGGCCATGCGCCACAAACATGCTATGCCAGCAGCCGGCCAGAGGCACGCGCTCGTCATCACGCGTGCTGCCGATGGCAAGCTGTACAAGGTTGACTCAAGTGCTTCTGCACTAACAACGAGTCGATCTTCAAAGTCCTCATCTCGCTTGGGCGCATCTACTGCGTGCACAACCAAGTCGAGAGAGGCAAACTCAGTGGTCTTGAACTCCCGCGCCTCCTTTGGTTGTGCGTTTGAGGTCCGTTCAAGTCACTTCAAATGTTATGGTTCCCCTACTACTGATCGTGATGCCTGCTTGGTATTAGATCAGGAGGCGCAGCACTCACCTGACCACCCCGGCGTTTGGCCTTGCCATACGTCTGAAAGGGGTGTGAAGGCACCACTCTCCTCCAACGACCTGCGCAACGTGATCACTCACAAGCGCCGGTCAGGAGAGTCGACCAACAAGCACGATGCGCCTCTTACGGGGCATACTTGTGCGGTGGTCACCATCAACTGCTGTTGCAAGACGGCAGTTCCACCAAGACAGTCGGTCTTCCAACGACTACAATCATCGACACCTCTCCGGCGTCGCCTTGGGGCGAAGGTGTCAGCTGAAGAGGAGCCAAAGGTCGCTTCATGCAACGTGGTCTCCAACTCCTCATCAATCCGGAAGACGACTGCCAATTCCTCGTCTTCATCCAAAAGCCAGCCGAGGAAAACCAAGGCAGCTGTCTCGACCTCTGGAGTGTTTGAAGGCACTCGGTTGAGGAAGAAGTCCTTGGAAGAAGCTGGGGGTAGCCAGACCCTTGTTGAGCCTCCTTCCGAAGACGAAGATGTCCAAAGCACAGCTGCGGCGGATCTTCATCATCAAGGCGAGATTACTCTCCCTGAAGCCCCTCAAAAGGATGTCCTCCAGGACACTGCCGGGGGTAGTTCTGGAAACGAAAAGGTCCTTCAAGACGGAGCTGAGGGCAAGCAGACCCTTGCAGATGCACCTATTGAAGATGAACTCCAGAATGCGGCTGGGGGTGGCCAAACACCAGGAGAAGTAACTCCTCCGCATGAGAGTGAGGCCGAAAGCGAAGCCTCAACCAATCCATCCACTCCTGGCCGTGTCAGGACAGTATACATGGCTGGGGATGATGTCGAGTCTGATGCGCCATCACAGGACATAGTCCAGCGCATAGACTCATTGGAGGGGGGACTCAAAACCCTCTCTGCCTCAATGCAAGCACTGACTCAAGCAGTGTTTGAGATGCGGTCGGCCTTGATCAGGACACCTTCAACTGGTCCTGACCCAGGAGCTAATGGGGAGTCAAGTGTGCCCCTCCAACGGGCGCCCTCGGATACAGAAGCACCTCGGACCTCGGAGCCCTCAAACGCTCCAATCCAGATGGTACCTCCTTCTCCGACTCCTAGCTCTACGGAGAATGTGGTCGAAATGATCAAAGACCTGCGGGAGTGCTTCGAGTCCTAGAACAGGCAAGAGGAACGCCAGAAGATGGGCATTCCACAGCCTTATCCCCTCGAATGGAACAAGGTGGTTTATCCCTCAAAGTATAAACGACAAACACTCACCCCATATGACGGGAAGGACTCTCCGCGACGGTACCTGACGTACTTCCAGTCACAGACAGGGCATCTTCCGAAGGAGGACGCGCTCCTCACCAGTATCTTTGTCGGGGCCCTGAAAGGAGTGGCGTATGACTGGTACTGCAGCCTCCCCGACAATTCCATATCATCCTTCGACGACCTGACGTGCCTCTTCCTCGACCGCTTCTACGACGGCGGGAAGGACATGACGATGGCGTCTCTCATAGAGATACGTCAGAAGGAGAAGGAAACGGTTCGGGCGTTCATCGAACGTTTCCGACAGGCTTGCTTCAGGCTACCTCCAGGCATGCCAGAACATGCGCTCCTCTCCGCTTGCAGCATGAACATGTTGCCTGCAGTAAAGCTCTGGCTCAACTCTACTCCCCCTCCTGACTGGAGTTCCCTGATCATCGAAGCTGAAGCTGCAGAAAAGAAGGCGACCAATTCACGTCTTCTGGGTGTCAGCTTCCCCGCCTTTGACGATAAGGGGAAAAAGTCCGCAGCTAACAGCTCCGGACGAGAAGCAAAGGGGAAACAGGCATTGACTGTCAATGCCTCAAAAGGCGCATCTGCGCCTACTCAGAAGCCTCCACTGGCACCGAGACCCAAGGAGGTTTATTCATTCAATGATGACGACACCCTGCAACTTTTCGAGATACTGAAGCAGGGTGACAAGATCAAGCTACCGGACCCAAAGCAGCCCGATGAAGTTGGGAAAGTGGACAACCCAAGGTACTGCCACTACCATCGGTTTGTCGGACACCCGACCAAGGACTGCTACGTCCTCAAGAATTACATCCAGCGCATGATCAATGCGAATGTAATCTCCGTCGACTATGAAGAGAAGACGGTGTCGGCCAATCTGGTTTCGCTTCAGTTCGGCACCTTGCCGCCAACTACCACACAAGATGGCGTCGTCCCCATCCCTAAGGCGACAATGAAAGTGGTAAACTTACCACCTACTCGTGACAATGTGAGTGGACTCACCCCGCTCACCACATCTCGAGGAGAGGTCCTCTGGGTTCACCCCGACCTCGTCTCCGAGGTGACTCAATCGGAGGTACGCCCCACCTCCAAATCAAAAGGCAGGAAGATCAAGTCTTGCCGCACAGTCTCTTCTTCAACAGAAGAGGCACTTCCAGTGCAAACACGTGCACAACAGAACTCCCAGTCCGGCGAAGCCGCCGCCGAGGTAGTGCCTCCTAGCACCATCCCTGAGGAGGGTCCATCTAAGCCCTAAGCAGCCAATAAGCAGAAGCAGGTGGAGGCCCGTTTTGACAGACCTCTACGGAAGGAGAATGCTTCGGGGCTGTCCAAGCCTCACAACTTCGACATTCTGGCACAATTAGCCAGTACACCTGTGCGCCTGTCTTTGTTCGAGCTCCTGCGTCTTTCTAAGGATTCCCGAGAAGCTCTCTGCGAAGCTCTGAAGGACGCTGAATCCTTTCTCAGTCAGGTCAAGCAGCCTGAAGACCTCCCGACTACTTGTGCGCACTGTCATTGTGCGGATGAAGTTATCCCAAACATAACTTTCACCCAACAAGACATGCTGCTCAAGCATTACCGACATAACCGACCGCTGTATTATACAGGGTACATTGGCTCGGTCAAGGTGAGCCGGATTCAGATCGATCATGGGTCTTCCCTAAGCATCATTCCGAAGGCGCTGCTATCAAAACTGGGGATCCCGATGTACCGGCTGGCGCCCTCCAATACAACCATCAGTGGCTTCAATGCTAGCAAGAGCGAGCCATTGGGCAAGATCCGACTGAAGTGTCACATTGGCAGCCTCAAAACTGAGGTGACTTGTTATGTAGTAGATGCCGAGGTCAACTACAACATCCTGCTCGGTCGACCATGGCTACATGAGTACATGGTGGTGCCCTCCATGCTCCACCAGTGCATTAAGTATGTATCCACCAATGGCGTCATCCGGACGGAGTTTGCAGACATCGATCCTTTCAAAGGGATTGAAGCCTACTTCACCGATTTCGACTTGTACAAGCCCATTGACGAGGAGGAAGCCAACGACGCTGATGATGAGGCAGAGACGGCAACAGAGCCGGACATGGAACCTGAGACGACTCCCGACGCCCCCTTGAAAATCCGTCTGAAGGGGAAACCACCCCAGAAGGCGCCTCCAATGAGCATCAAGCTATCAGGAAAAGCGCCGGCTCGCGAAGCACCCCTGAAGATACGCCTCAAGGGAAAGCCTCCTCAAACATCGGCTCCCCTGGTGGCAAAATTACAAGGGAAGGCACCACACACCGGAGGCGCAACCGAGGCGCCTCTCAAGGTGCGTCTCAAGGGCAAGCCGTCGCAGTCATCCAAGGTGTCAGAGAAGGCTCATATAACCCTCTCAGACCCCAAAGCTGCGTTGGACTCTCCTAGTCCGCCCCCAGTTCTTACAGACGAGGAGCTTGGTGATTATATCTCGGCTGACGTAGAGGCACCCTCCTTTGACAATGTAATCCCACGGGATAAGATCTCGTATTTTATCAATAATAGAGTGTCTTTTAATTACTCTTGTCTTCCACACTGGAATGCCATGTATACATTAGACAACGCTCTACGGTCGTTGCAAACACAAATAACGACCGTCTACCATAATCAAATAGTCCCGTCTCAAGGAGTCTTCATAGTCCCTCCACGGAGCCGAGACCAAGGCACCATCATCTCGGGCAAAGTCGAACGTCGTCGGGACCTCCCGTCAATCGAGCCCGAACCTGATACCGGCAGAGTACAAGTCTATCGGTACACGGATGCGGCTAAGCACATCATCCAAAAGATGGGCTACGACCTGAAAAGCAACAAAGGCTTAAACTACGGCAAGGGTCGGCATCTCCCTGTCCGGCTTTCGATGCCCAATGGAAAGCCACAGGACTATTATAATCGGACTGGACGAGGGTTAGGCTATGTCACGCCGCCATCAACCCCAGAGAGTTCAGATGCAGAAGACATAGAACATTCCCATTCGTCCGAAGCATCGACTTGGGATTCCGATACCAGTATCGGATCAGTCTTCAGGAAAGTGCTGTCAGCTAACATGACGTCAGCACAACCTCAAAAAGGTGAAGGCGAAGACCAAGCGCCAGAACCCTTCGAAGAAGAACCCTGGGCCCAACGCCTAGGGGAACAATGGGAATCTCGTTTTGAGCTTCGTGAACCTCCCATCGAAAACGAAGTCGAGCAGATCGACCTCGGGGAGGGGTCTTCTTCCAAACCCATCTTCATCAGTAAAAGCCTGGAAGGAGAAGATCAAGAATCTTTAATCCAACTGGCTAAAGAGTATATCGACGTCTTCGCCTGGAGCTATAAAGACATGCCGGGACTCGATCCACAAATCGTAATGCATAGGTTGAACATCTTACCTGATGCCAAACCTATCAAACAACAGCAGCGACGCTTCCGTCCGGACATCATGAATGCCATCGATCAGGAGGTAGACAAACTCTTGACTAGCGGCTTCATCCGTGAGGAACAACACCCGGATTGGGTAGCCAACATCGTTCCTGTCACCAAGAAGAACGGAAAGATACGAGTCTGTATCGACTTCAGGGATCTCAACTCTGCTTGCCCGAAGGACGAATTCTCGCTCCCAATTACTGATGTGATGATCGACAACACATGTGGCTTTGAGCGCATGTCCTTCATGGACGGGTATTCAGGCTACAATCAAATCAAGATGTTCCCCGATGACGCAAAATACACGTCGTTCAGGACTCCAAAGGGTGTTTTCTGCTACACAGTAATGCCCTTCGGCTTGAAGAACGCCGGTACGATATACCAGCGAGCTATGAGCACCATCTTCCGTCAACATCTTCGCAAGACAGTCGAATGCTATGTTGACGACATCGCAGTCAAAAGCCGCCTCAAAAGAGATCACCTACAGGACCTGAAGACGGTCTTCGATCTCATGCGGGCGCATCAACTCAAAATGAACCGCTAAATCCTTTCTGGGGGTTTCTAGCGGCAAATTCTTGGGCTTCGTCATTACAGCGAAAGGCATTCATGTTGATCCTGAGAAGACCAAAGCCATCCTCAACATGGACCCTCCGAAGAACCTTCGAGAACTTCGGGGCCTACAGGGACGTCTGGTATATATCCGGAGGTTTATAGCAAACCTTTCCGGTAAGTGTCAACCCTTCACTCAGCTCATGAAGAAGGGAGTCTCTTATGTCTGGACAGAAGAGTGCCAGAAGGCTTTTGACGACATCAAAACCTACTTGACGAGCCCACCAGTCCTGGTAGCGCCAGTCATCGGCAAACCATTTCTCCTCTACGTCCGTGCCATGGATCATTCTCTTGGCGCTCTGCTGGCTCAAAACAGCGATACAGGCTACGAGCAAGCAATCTACTACCTCAGTCGAACACTCATTGGGGCCGAACACCGGTACAATCCCGTCGAAAAGGAGTGCTTGGCTTTAGTGTTTGCCATCCAGAAGACTCGTCATTATGTCTCGGGTCAGACAATTCATGTCATTTCCCGAGTCAATCCGCTCAGAGTCCTCATGACGAAGCCAGGATCATTGAACTTCCGGCTGGCTACATGGGCGATCTTGCTAACACCGTACAACCTGGTGTTTGTACCGCAAAAAGCTGTTAAGGGTCAAGCTCTGGCTGACTTTTTAGCTGCGCACCCCATCCCAGAATCCTCAAAACTCTATGAAGATATCCCGGATGAGGTCCAAGAATCCAACGTCACCGAAGAAAGCTCCGTTTGGCGGATGTTCTTCGACGGCGCTTCGAGAACAGGCCCCAAAGGCCAAATCATCGCAGGAGTGGGGGTAGTCTTAGTCTCCCCCGATCAGCTGGTCATCCAGCGTGCATACTCTCTTTCGAAGCCGTGCTCCAACAACGTTGCCGAGTACAATGCACTCGTCATGGGACTCCAGCTCGCACAACAGCTGGGGGTCGACCATCTGGAAGCTTACGGCGACTCAAAACTCGTCGTAAACCAGGTTCGGGGACAATACGAAGTTCGCCATGAAGATTTAATCCCTTATCATGAAGTCGCGTTGAACATCATTTCAACCTTCACCGGGTTCTTCATCGAACATGTCCCCCGTTTATAAAACTTGGAGGCCGATGCTCTGGCCGGCCTCGCAGCCTCATTAGCAGCGCCCTTTGGGACTCAACACTATATCACGGTAACAGGACGAGATCTGATTTGTCCCAGAAACAACCTATGCTTGCAGGTGGCTCACGCCATGCCGACAAACACTGGGGTTAATGTCCGAGACTGGAGGTTTCCGTTCATCGACTTCGCTGTCTACGGAATCCTTCCAGAGGACCCGAAGGAAGCCGTCTCAGTCAGGAGACGCTCTCTTCGATTCTACTACGATACGGCTACCAAAACGCTGTACCGACGCTCCTTCGATGGGCTCCTCCTTCGATGCCTGTCTAACGAAGAAGCAGTCGAAGCTCTTCAAGAAGCTCATGACGGAACTTGTGGAGCTCATCAACCCGGTCCTAAGTTGCAAGATCGACTGCGACGTATGGGCTACTACTGGCCAACCATGGTTGCCGATGCTGTCGAATATGCCAAAAAGTGCCACGCGTGCCAACTTCATGCAGACTTCATACATACACCATCGGAGCCGCTACATCCTACAGTCGCCTCCTGGCCCTTCGAAGCCTGGGGCATGGACATTGTAGGGCCAATCGTCCCTCCTTCGTCGAGAGGACATCGTTTCATCCTGGCCATCATCGACTACTTCTCCAAATGGGCGGAAGCAGTTCCACTAGCAGAAGTAAAAAGCTCCAGGGTGGTCAGCTTTATCAAACACCATGTCATTTACCGTTTCGGAGTACCCCGGCGGATCATCCATGACAATGGTCCTCAGTTTATCAGCCATATTTTCAGCAGGTTCTGTGACAAGAATCGCATTCAGAACGTGGCCTCAACTGCCTACAATCCGGCAGCAAACGGATTGGCTGAGGCATTCAACAAAACTATCGTTAGGCTACTCAAAAAGGTCGTGTCATCCAACAAACACGACTGGGACGAAAAGCTTGGCGAATGCCTTTGGGCCTACCGCATAACGGTACGGACCCCAACAGGCAACACTCCATTCTCCCTAGTCTACGGGAGCGAAGCAGTACTGCCTCTCGAGATACAGATACCTTCGCTCCGTGTGGCAATCACAAACGATCTCACAGAAGAGGACAATCAACGTCGTCGTCTGCGGGAACTGGAGGCACTTGACGAAAAAAGTCTCTTAGCTCAACAACGTATCGAGCTCTACCAAGCCCGTATATCACAGGCTTTCAACAAAAAGGTCAAAAAGAGGACTTTCCAAGTTGGCGACCTGGTTTTAGCAGTCAGAAGACCAATGGTGTTGACCCACAAGACACCAGGAAAGTTCGAGCCCAAGTGGGAAGGATCTTTCATCATAGAGACGGTATACTCAAACGGTGCTTACCGCCTCGCCAAACCCAATGGGGACTTGTTCATGATGCCCATCAACGGCAAGTTCCTAAAGAAGTACTATTCTTGACATCCTCCAGACATGTACTTCCTCAAACAACCTCTTTCCACAAACTCATACGCCTCCGGGACCCAGCTGTCCCGTGGCATCTTCCAGTAGAAAGATAACCACGTCCATATTACCTCTGAGTTGTCTCTCTACACCCTGCAAAGCAGAATCTTACACTTCGTAAGCCTACGCTACCCTTCATGTTTACCACGTCCATATTACCTCTGAGTAAACATCTTGTACAAACAACCCCTGCGTTATTGTACATTGATCGCAGAACTTCCACATCCATATAACCTCTGAGTTGTTTAGCGTATCCCCCAAGATCATTCCTACCACGTCCATAATACCTCTGAGTAGGGAGATTCTATCATTTCAAACCCAGTGATTGCCATGTCCACATTACCTCTGAGCAAACATAATGGTTCCTTCAAACTTATTATATGTACCTGAAAACTAAGGTGCGCAAAAGATAATAGGTCCACACAAATCATCAAGTTCATAACAACAAAAGATGAACACATCACAAAAAAAAGAGTTGTAGACTTCTTTATTCTTTTGAAAAAGGAGTACAAGAAACTACATCATTCCCTCCAGTAAGGGTTGCAAAAGAACACAAAAGAAAAAGGGAAAAACTATTGTCCCTGAATCTCCCCAGGATGGGCTGAGAGCTCCCTGACTCGAAGCTTTAAGTCGACGGTGCGGGCCTCCACCGTCGCCAGGACTCGTCGCTCTGCTTCTCGGTGCATCAATTCAATGGCCCCAGCGGAAGTATCACTTGCATGCTTCTCATCAAGCTGTTGTCGTTGCTGCGCCAAGGCAAGAGTTCGCTGAGTAAAAGCCGCTTCATCCTTCTTAAATGCCGCATGTTCAGCCCGGACACGCTCGACCTCTAACTGGAGTCGGGCCCGTTGGTCTTCAAGGCGGCGCATCTGGGTGTCGATATCCGCGATATTAGCTTCCAATGCAGCTCGAGTTTCCACCGTCGTCTTCATGGACTGAGACAACTGCTCCACCGCAGCCTCAGTCTCAGCCACCTCGCGCTCCCAAACGTCCACGGTGGTCTGGTGTGAAGATTCGATCTCGGCGATCAGCTTCCCCTTCTCCGCCTCTATCAGGACAGAAAGGTCTTTTCGCTGGATGCGTTGAAGTTCCGCGAGCCGCTCATCCAGCTCAATCACCGAAGCCTCCAGAATTTTGGCCATGTGGTCGTGGCCTTGGTGAATACGAATCAGCTCGATGCAGGGCATTGCCAGAGCTTTTGCCGTCACAAAACTCCTATTGGCATCCATCACAGCAGATACACCCTTCTGCAATATTTTGTACACCCCCTCGACGAGAAATTTCACATACTCGTCTGCATCCGCCAGGACCTGCGGCGTCATCGCGGGAGTTGGAGGAGCTACTACAGTTCGCGGACCGGAAGAAGATCCGCCAATCTCAATCAGCGAGGCTTGAACCTCGGCATCAATGGGCTCTTCATCAACAGGGGCTGGACTTCCAGCCCGAGGAGCCGAAGCAACAGAAGGAGCCGGCACAGGCGTCGAGAGGGTCCCCCAAGTAGAAGGAGCAACAGAGGGTTCTACACCCTTACCCTTCTCAAGCCCGGAAGAACCTCCGACGTCAACAGCCATCTCTTCTACCCCCAACATCCTATCAGCGGTTGGCACCTCCCTTGGCAGAATAGGGAGATTGTCACTTGTCTCTTGACCCGTCGCAGCGGTCTTGACTGGCAGACGGGTCTCATCATCGAGTCCCTCAACAGGGACAGAATCTGTCGCTACCTCCTGAGTGGTAGCCGCCTCAACTTTTGCGGTTGAAGTCGGGGTAGGACTCGGCAATGATGCAACCGACCTCCCCTCATCATGATAAAGAGGGGATTCAACCCTCTCCTCCATCTCAACTACTTCTGTTGCCTCCGCAACAGGCCCTTGCAGCTCTGGAGCAACGTCATCGGAAGACGACGAACTCCATTCTTCTTCACCACCAGGAAATGGCGTGCTTGTCTCAGTTTCCCTCCTAACATAATCCGGGGATACCGGAATCTCCACGTCAACAGCATCCTCCGGATCTTCCTCCATGGGAGACATCATGGTCGGCGGGATACGCACTTCAGATGAGCCCGCCGTCCCTTCTCGCCTGCTCCCACCTGACTTTGGGGTGCGAGGTTTTCTTTTTAACGGTTCCTACAAGAGAAGATGAAGCCTCGAGATTCAATCCCTACATCTGCACATCGCTTTGATCGATCGCCCGAGGGTTCTGCTTAAGAGGCAGAAGGGGCACTCCGATGACCTGTCCCTGACGGACGATGCGATCGGGCCTTCACCGGCACGTTCCCGGTTATCGCTAACTGGGTGCCTGCAATAAGACTGGTTTCCCTGTCATATCCGGAGGGCGCAGCAGCCATAACACAGTAAAATTTGGCGGCTGAGTAAAGGATGGGCGGCCGCGGATCTGGGACGGGCAACGTAAAACGAGCCCCGGTACATCCGGCATTATAGTAATGCCAAGCTCGTGCACCATCCAGCAAACTTCCAATATACTCCAGAGAAATACTGGGGTTATCCAACATCATCTGGACATAACCAAATTGCCGCGCAAAGCGGCTTGGCAAATATGGTTCCAGGTAGCACTGATTCCTGTTCCTGTATACCAGATGAGACGGCCGGATACTCTGCAACCAGCGGAATCCCCATTGAGGCAGAGTGGTGGTACCTTCGCCCAGATCCCTCAGATCTTCGTTGGCCTCAAAGCCCAAGTAGATTGGACCAACTTTGGTAATTTCCCAACCCTGAAGACGGGATAAAACCTTTCTACAAACAGGGACACCAGTATGTGACCAGCTCCTCCGATTGAAACGACGAAGGAGTGCATCTCCAGCCTTATAATCTTCTTCCGAGCTTGGACTCATCACACTGGGATGATGCAAAATCAGCCATCCCATCAAATAGTGAAACGGCAGTTCGGCGCGCGGGAAGTTATTGTTTCGGCCTCTGTCGTGAATCACATTTCCAGCAAACTCTCTCAAACCTCGTTGCAGGTTACATACCATTGTGGAGAGAAGAGCCAAACGCCGGCCGAAGACCAGCTTCACGGCTGGCAGGATTAAGTTTCGGGTTACCCTCTCTACGGCACCGGATCCGCCCGCAAACACGCAATCCCGGAGCCATATTATCAGGTAGGACGCCAGCACCGCCTTGGGTGACATCCGATAAGCAAGATGCCAGAAGCAGCTGTAGGAGCGTGCATCTGACTGCTGGTCCTCACTTCCTCGGGGATTTTTCTCCCCTAACCTGCTCATTTCGGACAATACTTCGCTACGAGAGAGCGCCGGTGGAGTGGAAAATTGTGAGGGATTCTCCTTGTCTTGTCTAAAGACATAATCTCTCCAAGCGGTCACATGAGGCTGCTTCCCGTTCCTATCCCGTCTCTGCATATAGTAATGATGACTCGCCACTTCCTTAAAGACGGCCGTCATCTCCTCAGCCCTGTCCCCCAGGGCTTGAAGTTCCTCGTTGGTGGGAAAGTACTCTTCATAGGGTTCCGACCCCCAAGGGAGTTTTGACACCTCGTACATCTCATGAAGTGCGAACCCTAATTCCCCCACCGGAGTAAAAAAGGTCCCGGTATGGACATCAAACATCTCCAGTAGTGCGAGGAACATATGCCTGTTGAGATCAACACCCGCCTGGGTAGCACGGATCGCGGCAGTCAACCCAATCTCTCGAAGCTCGGTCCGAAACCGCGACAAGATCCACAGTATCAGTTTATCCCACTTGGAAACATAATGGCACCAACCCTCTACCCGAAAATCTCCTTTCGGGTATGAGCGTTCCATCAAAAGCATACGATGTGTAAAAGTCAAAGCACTATAAGCAAACGTATCAATGGGTACGTCACTGTAGAGGCTCCCGGGGCGTAGAGTCCGCCAGGTGAAAGAAGACCCAGACCGTGTGGCGGTCAAAGTATCCCTTCGGTCGGAAGTAGAATCAATTTGGATGACGCCAGTCACCGCTCCCCCCTGAGAAGGGGTAAGATCCCAAGACATCTTCCTCTAGGAAACAAGGCGACAGAAGGATGTCAAAGGCCATTGACGTTCAAGTTGCTTGACAGTCATATGCACCCCATTCGCTGTAAAGAACCAGTCCTCCTTGACCTTCAACACCGTCGCATCAGTTGAAGTGAGACGGTCTCCGAACAGGAACTCAGGCTTCAAGAAAGTCAATTTATCAGATGTAGAAGATTTTAAAATGCCACGTTCCATCATCCGTTTGAGGAACCCATACTGTTGTTCACGGATTTGGGTCATTCTCTCGGGAGGCTGGTCCAGCATAAGAACCTCTTGAGCGGGGTTTATCACTTCCTCATCATACTCTACTCCCATCTGGTTGAAGACAGCCTCCAAGAACACTTCATTCAAAGGCGGGATTGCTACCGACACTAGCAAAGATCAAAAAAATGTTAGAAGCAACAAGAAGAGCTTCGGCGCATCATCAGGGTTTAAGCCCATGCGCGTCAGCAGCCTCGGCGCATCATCAGGGTTTTAGCCCATGCGCGTCAGCAGCCTCGGCGCATCATCAGGGCCTAAACCCATGTGCGTCAACGAACAAAGACCGCGGCACATCATTAAAGACCCAAGGTCTATGTGCGTTGGTGTACGGAAAAACGAGACTTATCGACCACCTCTGGCCGAACTTCGACAGGCCGTCGGGGAACGTCAGCCGTTACAACTTCCGCAGGCTCCTTCGCTTTCTCCTTCCCCTTGCCGGTACCACCGCGAGGAGTCTTGGGAGCCATTCTCTCAAAGAAGAAAAAGTTAGGGTTTTGAAGAAAAAACTCTAAAGAAAGCAAAGGCACAGAGCAGATGAACTCTCTCTCTCTCCAACCCTTACCTATTTATAGGGCTTGGTCGCACGCGTGAACCGATGACGTGTAATCTCAGCCGTCGCTTCGGGTTCCGTGAGGAGATAACAACAAATACAACCAAAAGATCATCATTAATCTTTTGGGTTACCAAGGCGTCATCATCATCAACTGAAAGGAGCATGCGCCCGAACAAGTATGCGCCCAAAAATCATGCGCCCTGACCACCATGCTTCTTATTCAAAGTATTCCAAAACTTATTCAAAAGTTTTGAAAACTTTGAAGGGGGTCTTGTAGAAGCATGGAATTTCACAACCAGAAAGCCCATGCGCCAGGCATTATATGCGCCAGAACTCAGACAGCTAATCGAATAAGCCATAGACATTCGAAGAAGAACTTTTTATTTTATATATAAAAGTCTATTACATGTCTAGAAAAGATGGTACAAAGGAGAATTTCTACAAAGGAAGGATCCTAGATCTACATCCAGCAACCATCATGTGCCTTCCAGATAGGCGCAGCAACCACCATGCGCCTTCCGATAGGCGCAGCAGTCACCATGCGCTGTCAGCCAGGCGCAGCAGATGTCATGCGCCTCCAGCCAGGCGCATCCTACCATCTCTTCAGCAGCTCAGTTATGTGCATCCAGCTCAGTTATGTGCATCCCTTCAGCAGCCCAGTTATGTGCAACTCTTTCAACCAGGCTCACCTGGCCGAGCAGAGCCCAGATGTGCCGCTCTTCCAGCCAGGCTCGTCTGATAAGTGCTTCGCCAAGCAAAGCATTTAACCCTCTGGCTGGAACCAAGGAAGAGAAGAGCACCGCAAATGCTGTGGCCAAGGGAGGCTTCGAAAGAGCCTCCAAAGACCAAGGAAGACCGTGATCGAAATCATGGCACAAGGAGCTTTCAACACAATCAAAGTAGGCGGCGCCCACTTTGAAGGAAGAGAGAGCCTAGCACCGCCATTCCGATCTACGGCTCTTTCGGAATAACGGAGACGAGGCCCGAACATCCTTATCTTTGGATGCAACAGGCACCTTCCGTCTGCCTCAGAAGCCCTCGACTCCGTCTTTTGGATGTAACAGTCACCTTCAAGAGCATCGAAGACAACACGACGTCTCATCTTCACCCTCGGGAGCACTTCGTCAACAGAATGCACCCACATATCCAAGTTCATGTTGGAAGTACGTGAGGGAATGAGGAGCAAACCTTCTCTCCATGCCACTATTTATAGGCCGGGCAAATCAAATCCACGCGCCAAGTGGATGACTCTTCGAATTCTGTGCAATAAATTTGCATTAAATGGATGAACCGGACGCCTCGAATTCAGCCAAACGGTTATTTATAGCACTTGAGGAGCGAGACAGCCGCGTCATTAAAGGACATGTCGGATGCGCCAGCCAAACGGCGCATCACACGGACACGCCCTCCTGCATCAGGCGCATCACACAGACGCGCCCTACAGTACCCGGCGCATCACAGAGGATGCGCCCCCCCTCACATCTCCATGCCGAGTGGAACACCAACCAATGTGTCCACTCAGCTGTCCATCGAACATCACAAACATTAAATGCTGAACTGACACCAGAGTTGGTAGCACGCTTCCCAAAGTCTGAACAGTTGACAGCTTTTTCAGAGAACGAAGCATCGACAATGTCAGCATCATCATGACTCCGACGGCTACTGCCACGTGGCCATCCGCATGTGCCTCTACGGCCATACGTCCAAACCAGCATGCGCCTCTACGGCCATGCGTCCAAACCAGCATGCGCCTCAAAAGCCATGCGCCTTAGACCCTTCACTGATCCCTAAGACAGAAGAAGAGTCTCCAGTTGAAGCTTTGCATGCGCTTCAAAAGCCATGCGCCACAGACTGATCTCTGATCCCGAAAGACAGAAGGAAGGTCACCTGCATGCGCCTCAAAAGCCATGCGCCCTAAATGGTTTATAACTCCTAAAGGTTATGAGCCGCAGTCTCCTCCTGCGCCCAGATCCAAGGCGCAGCTCACCAGATCACTGCCCCCCCAAATCCGAGATCTTCGAGCCATGGGTCGATGACACGTGTCCTTTGACTCAACTCGTCCAAGATTTCAGCAACAGAAAGATCTTCTCCTCTGCAACGTGCCGGCTCACAATAGCAGTATGAAGAGTTCAACCTCCCAATCAGGGCGCATCATCCGTGCGCCCCCATCAGCAACTTCTACGTGGCGTCCCCACGCACCGGCGCATCCTACATATGCGCGCATGAGCAGCCAACCTGTCCAGCTATAAATAGAGGGATCATTTCCTTCTCACACATAGGGACAACACGGAGAATCCACAACGAACATACAAGAGAGGCAGATACAGACACTCAACGTCTTCCTCCTCTCAGCAAGCTCCAGCACCCAGAGCAATCTACGCCTTCAGAGAACCGATAACCGTCGTCAGCCGGTCAACGGAGTCAACGTATTACCACTCGCTCCATTGGCACTAAGGACCCAGCTTAAACAAAAGTGTACTCCTAGGACTACGTCTAAGTCCTACATTGTAACACTGTTCTGTTTGTATTAAAGTTTTCAATCAAACAATTTTAATGGCAAACAGATATGATGTGTTCAAATATGTAATAAAGAAAGTTTATAATGCAACTACATGATTTTAAGTCAATCTAGGTCAAACTAGATTATACAAAGTTAATCTAAGTCATATAGGCCTAACAAAGTCAAACTAGGTCAAGGCAAGTCAAACAAAGTCAAACAAGGTCAATTTAAGTCAAAGGTTGACTTACAGTTGACTTTTGGTCGAATGGTCAACTCTGGTCAACCTTGGTCAACTCATAGTCTACTCTAGTTCAACTAGGTCAATGGTTGACTCACAGTTGACTTTTGGTCAACCGGTCAACTCTGGTCAAGTTTTGGTCAATTTTAGGCCAAAGTTGACTTTTGGTTGACTTTTAGTCAAAACGGTCAACCATGGTCAAACGGGTCAACCCGAAGTCATTTACCCTAGGTATAAATCCCTTTTACTTTTCTTTCCCTTCTTCCTTTACCAAACTCTTTCCTTAATTAAACCCTAACTTCTTTATGTGTATAAATTTGTTGTGCTTCTCAATTTTAGGGTTAAACTTTGGAGTTTAAATTGTTCCAAAAATCTCTCAAAACCCAAGGCAAGCTCTCTACCATTCTTTAACCTATCATTTGTTTTTTTTTAATTTTTGAATTCTCATATTCCAAGATTTATACTTGTAATTGTTCTAGTGTCATTAATGCAAGTTTAAGGTTATATGAAAAATCTTTGGATGCGTCAAGAAGTAATTATTTGTAGCAAAATTTTGAACATCATAGTTTTGGACACATTTATATAAATATATATATGTGTGTGTGTGTGTGTGTGTGTGTGTGTGTGTGTGTGTGTGTGTGTGTCTAAGAGAAATAATACTTGTTAATAAGAGCTAATAATAAATTGTTGATCACAATAGCATGGTTTACTATGTAGTAAATATCCTTAGAGGCTATGTCTAGAAAATGGTCTTATCACTAACTTTGATACCTTAAAAATATATATATATATATGAATATATATATATATATATATATATATATATATATATATATATATATATATATTTTATATATATATATATATATATATATATATATATATATATATATATATATATATACTCTCTTGTATAAAAAAATATATATAAAAAATAAAATAAAAATATATATATATATACTCTCTTGTAAGACTACATAATCTAGAATGTGCGGAACTTGTTGTAGGTTAAATTAAGATCTCCTCTCAAGCAAGTAGTGTACTTGTATAAATTATTTTGAATGGTATCATTATAACTTTAGTAGAGAGCTTTGATATTTCTATGTCCATGGTTCATATCGTTCCAACCTAGAGCTTGTTGTGAATTATATATTTTATATATATATATATATATATATATATATATATATATATATATATATATATATATATATATATATATATATTGAATATCCAAACTAAAAGTTATGTTAGAAGGGACTTACAACATACCTATGGTTATACGTATATACATAACGTGTGAGTTAGAGAAGTATAAAGACACAAATCTATGTTTCCGCTGCTCAAGTTGTGTCTTTTAACAAAGTTTTCGTTTATACAAATACGAATGTGATTCTTAGCGTGTTCAAGTAATAATAGGATCATTAAGTTGTGAATGCACAACTTGTCAACTTCGAACCACATTATCCCCTATGTTTACATAGACCCCCCTTTCTATTGGTAAAGTGATTGTTACTTTAAAATTCTTAATTTCCATGTCAACGAATATTATTGAATAGAGATATTTTAATCTTTGTTGTTGACTTGAAAATGAAAGTTAGAACCTATACTTGTTTAAATTCATCCATCTTTGTGAATCATTGTAAGTTACTTTCTTTTGTTAATTGAATATATTACGTGGTTCCGGTGTTGAGGGTTGCTCCACCGAAGGGGTCGACGTACCCGGATTTTTATGTTGTTATAGGCGTACCCGGGTTTTTATGTTGTTATATGTGCTTATTGTAGAATTTTTGGTTCAAGAAAAACAAAGAAAACTCTGCCGAAAATTCTTAGAAATTTCAGAGTTAGCTAATTTACAAAGTTTTAGGTTCTCCTTCTTTTCCATTTATATATTCTGTCATGTGATTCCATCACATGACGATAAGTTGCATTTAGAGCTCAATATAATTAAATGGATCACTTAGAGTAGTTGCATCGGGACGGGAGAGAAAGCTAGTTGGATCACACCATCAAATTTATTGCAATACTACTAGTTTAAAACTGATCAGTTCCTTTTATCGGCACTCGTTTGGCTAGACGGGTCTGTCGGGGTGTGGCTTAGCACACTTCATGTTTCATATTTTCTGTATCCATTGGATTCCGAATCCCCGAATTCGGCTCTGTAATATCCAATGTAGCTTGTTCCGATATTCTTAGAAAATTCTAAGTCATACGACAATTGTTTTAACACTTGATTATGGGAAATCGAAAAATAATTCAGGTGTTATTAGCTTATATCGCATAAATATGTGATGCTTGATACTAAGGGGACGGATAAAGTCTAAGCACCGCCCATTTAGTATAATCCTGATCCCGGACAAATGGGATTATTGTCGAGATACTAGGTGTGTGTGATCCAAAGGGTTTCTCTAAACAATGCATTTTCATTTAGTCTAGTATTGGCTCTATTAGTTTTAATTACATCTTCAGACCTTACTCGACTCTGGCACCTGACTGTATCATTTACTCTAGTTGATGCTCAAGGTAATTGGGTGAATGTCTTCTATTTTATATTTTGGCGTCATTATTCTTCGTGCTTTACTTTCTTTCCTTGACCGAGAGCTTGCTCGTCGTATTGACGACCTAGTTTTGTTCACTAGGTGTGGAGGAGATTCCAGATGATCTGTATGCTGAAAAGGATCTCTACGAGTGACTGCATCCTTGGAAGACTTTTGTTAATGATAAGATTTAGTATTGAATATGACTTGTATAATTAATGACAAGACGTAGTAGTGGATATGTGATGTATAATTATGGAACTCTTGGAAGTGGAAGTAGGAATATTTTGGATAATGATATTTTGGAAGTGATTAGTTAGTTATTTTTTTTGTACCTATATTTTGTCTCTGACCTTACAGACGACAATCGCAAGTACGGCACGTGTTGTATCGTATAAGTGCGTAGCCTGGAGATGTACTGTCACGTCCCAGAATCAGAATACTGTAGAGCGGGGGCAGACATAGCCAGCTACGTATATGAAATGGGAACCATCTCGCTATACGGTCACGGCTGTCTAGATACATGAGGGTTTACTACAAGCCAACAGTCTCCTAAGGTCATGAACAAGCCTAGTGTCTCAATCACAAGTACATAAGTAAATGTTACAAGATGTATGATCATTAAATATACAATAATAAGGCATCCCAAATATTATATATTCAGCTGATCATGAAGCTAGTCGTTACAAAATGTTAGGACTAGCAAGAGTTTAGTCATACATGATCAACCCTAGGATTTGTTAATCATGTTACAGCCCGTAGGCAGACAGTAAGTAAAGTACAATCGAGCTAAACAGGTGCTCGCCGGCTAAACGCCTCAAAAGAATATTTTTACAATAAAGTGGGAGATCAAAAATAAACCCACTCGTTGCCAGGGTTCTGTCTAGTGGCCACCATCTAGCTGGAAGGTCGGTAGATCCTCTGGAGCTGCTCCAAAATCTGGCCACACAAAACCAGCTGGGTCAGACCCCAGAAAGAGCAAGTGCCACAAAGGAGGCTTCACTTAGGAACTAAACCAGCAATCAGCACAAGAGTATAAATAAAAGTAAGAACTGTAAATAAAGAAAATACATCAGGATGATATACGACGAGATAACCATGGAGCTATTCAGATAACCAGGTTACAACCCGTAAACCAAACAAGGACCGGGGTTGTAACCCTTCGTCTGAACAGAACTTAGAATTCTCACCATTTATCGGTAAAATAAATACAAGCATTCTGGTCATGCAGTAATCTAGAACAGAATCAGGACAAGACTAGAATGGTTAGACTCCATCCAATCATTTCACGGCCAAGCAAGAATTACGGCTTGATACTTTTACTAACTAGGGTTGTCACAAGCCTAATTACTAACAAGATGCAGTGAGATTATTCTACAGCCACAAGCCCTGCAGACCATCCAGGTTACCCGGGTTGAAAGATTAGGGTTGAATTCAGGTGGGTACAACGTCCAGGAAATGCATGTACCCTTAGGTAGCTTGAAGGGTGCAACACATGACAGTGTGCTGGAAATGTGCCCTACTCGACGGCAGGCTACAGATCCCAAGGCGTGCCTAGGTAACGGGATTGCCTGTAGCTGGGTGATCTCTTTATGACTAATGTATTAATCTAGTTATTTAGCCTTAGTCCATTTCAGTAGGTACTCCTGACCGTGGTACTCAGGAGTCCCCTCCTAGACATGATGCAAGACAAGACTGGTTTATTTGTACAAGCACAATCACCCACGGTGTCCAGGATGTTCATTCTTGTCAGGTTATGTCATGTCAGGTAGCCGTTGCAACAGCTATTCGAGAAAATTATGTCAGGTATACTTGTCAGGAGTGCGCCACGACGGGCCACTATCATGTCATGCCAGGTCACTTATCAGGAGTGCACCACTACGGGTCACTATCGTGTTATGCTAGTTCCTTGTCATTCCATGCCATGTACAATAGTCATTTCAATAGACAGGGCTATAGGAGAGTCATGCGGTTAAGGCATATGCAGCCAAGAAGTGATTTCATGTGGCTGGGGAGGGAGTCGGGTTCAATCGGCTCAGGGTCCAAAGCTCATGCGGCTCACGGGGTAGGGGCACATACGGCTAGCGGAGAACGGGTGCGCATGCGACTGAAGGGGCAGGAACCTATGTGGCCGTGAGTGGGACTAGCTTCCATACGGCAAGCGGAAGGGGAGGTTTTATGCGGTTAGGATGAATTGGACTCATGCGGCCAAAAAAGGCAAGACACATGCGATCAGCGAAAAGAGTACTCATGCGGCTGGCGGGGATGGGTCCATGCGGCCGGCTGACCAATCAGGTATATGCGGCTGGGAAGGAGCAACCCATACGGCTGCGGGGAGCAATGACTATGCGGCTTGCGAGTGTTGAGTTCATGCGGCTCAGGGTTGCTGGAAATCCATGCGGCCAGGAAGGACTGGGCCTCAGTCATACGGCTGAGAAGGAATACTTCCCGCATGAACTTGTCATGCGGTCAAGTCAAGGCAATAGTGCATGCGGTTGGAACTGACTTGCCGCATGAATGTTCATGCGGTCAAGTACTACCATGCGGCTCGGGACTGTGCTTCTTCTCCAAATTTCCGAGAAAAAGTACACCATAAGCCATGGCTTCCAAGCTGCATAACTCTATCATCCGAAGCCCAAATCCGAACTTTCATAGGTCAAAATGGGGTAGAACGAAATTCTCTACAACACGGAACCATCAAAACTCGGAAATAACAAGATTAAGTATATCAAAACCCAAAAAGTCCGAAAATAATGTAAATATAGATCTACAAGAATCTTGTCATGGAAAGTGAAAATGCCAAGTTCTAAAGTAAGTTAGAATGCTGTAAGGAAGAGAATGAAGCAATAAAATTAGAGTTCCTCCATGAAGCAAGTTGTACTTGCCTAGACCTCTCTCTCTCTCTCTGGTAGGTGAAGAAGTAAATGGAAGAAGAAGAAGAGTTTAATGAAGAGAGAATGAAGAGGGGCTAATAAATGGTAGTGGTGGTGGTAGGTAGGGGGTTCACCCTTTGGTCCATGATAAACCAAAGAAAACTGAGCCAAGCCGAACCAACCAACCCGAAGAATAACCAAGCCAAACCAAACCAAGGAGATATGCAAATACAAGATAAAATACGTATACGTATTCCAAATACGTAATACGAACACAGGCATTACATGTACCACGCTCCAAAATTTATATTTATGGAAGTCGGGACGTGACAAGATATTACTAACCTTAGCACTTAGTAGGAATGTTCTAACCATGATTCTAACCTCAAGACTAATTTAGATTAGGTTAAGCTTCTAGGTTAGTCTCTAACAATTCAATTAGCATAATATTAATTAATTAAAATTTATTTTCATTAATAAGCCAAAAATGGCCAAAATACCCTTAGGCTAAAAGTAGTAATTAGTCATCTTAATCACATGACTAGGCCCCCTTGGTCATGGTTAGTCTATAGGCTTAGCAAAACTAGGGTTTAACTAGTTAACCATCAAAATAATAATTTAATGTTTTAAATAGTTTTTAATTAATTAAAAATCACCAAAAATTACAATGTAATATAAATATCATTATTAAATGATTATAATTACAAAAGTTCAAAATTATTCTTATTTTAGAAAAGTGGTGGTTACGGATATAGTAGCTTATATGTACATGCTATGCACGTATTTTAACATTCTTTTAATTAACCAAGGAAGACTACTTAGAAAGACCGAAGGACAGCCTTCGTAATTACTAAGTTGTCCTTAATAAAATTAATGAACAATTTTAATTTGAGTATAGATATATATGCAAGGGTATTTTTGGAAGACAAATTATACGATGAAGCCTAACTTTTGGCTTTATATAGTAGAATAGATGAACAATTTTAATTAGTATAGATATGCAAGGATACTTTTGGAAGAAAAAATTCTACGGTGAAGCTTAACTTTTGGCTTTATATATATATGGCTTAATTGCACTTTGATACCCTTAACTATTTCCGTTTTTCAACTTACTACCTCAACTTCTTTTTTTCAAGTTGATACCCTGAATTTTATTTGGATAATAATGTCCCTGCCTAAAATTCAAAACTATCCCCCAAACCCTTCCCCCCCATCCCCGCTCCCCCCTTCGGCCCAACCCCTCCCCCCTCCCCTGCTCCCCCCTTCAGCCACAACCCCTTCCTCCCCCCCCCGGGCCCCAGCCCCCGCCGCCCCTCTAGCCAGCCGCCTCCGCCCCATCCCTCCTCCGCCCCACCCACAGCAACCCCCAACCCCGCCCCCCTTCCGGTGGCCCCCCTCCCCCCCTCCCTCTTCGGTGGAGGCGGGAAAGGAGGGCGACGGGAGGAGGGTGAGTGGCCGGAGCGGGGGCGGGGGGGGGGGGGGGGGGGGGGAGGGGGGGGGGCATGGGGAGAGAGGAAGAGGGAGCCAGGGGTAGTTTGGGGATATTTTAGTTTTTAGGTATTAAGTTGAAAAACTAAAATAGTTGAGGGTATCGAGTTGTTGAGTTAAAAAGTTTAGGGTATTAAGTTGAAAAAAAAACTGGAATAGTTGAGGGTATCAACGTGCAATTAAGCATATATATATATATATATATATATATATATATATATATATATATATATATATATATATATATATATATATATATATATATATATATATATATATATATATAAGCAATGGTTAATTATGACGAACTCGTCTCCATTGGGACTCGAACTCCAACCACTTAATTGGACCGCATGCATCTCTTAAGGGTTATTTAGCAATAGGATCTAACATATATATAGAAATAAGGGTTTGGATCGAAAATGACATTACAATTTGGGTTCGAAATCAGTGTTCACGTAAGCTAATGAACAACGGATTTTGAAACCCAAACTCTAATATTGATCATTGTCGAAATCTAAATTTTAATTTTCATATATATATATATATATATATATATATATATATATATATATATATATATGTGTGTGTGTGTGTGTGTGTGTGTGTGTGTGTGTGTGTGAGAGAGAGAGAGAGAGAGAGAGAGAGAGAGAGAGATATCATATTGCTAAATATTACAACAACTCAACAAGTAATCAGCCTCCAAACTGACTTGAAAAGGGTGGGAAATTAAGTTGAAACACCTTTGCTGGTGAGGTGCATGGATCATTGTCTTGCGTGCATGAAACGAAGGCAGACAGCTTTATTAGTTTAATCACGTACGTCTCCTTAATTAATCTTCCACTCATAGTCTTCAGTTCGTACACACAAAGAATATTGTTATGTTACGTTGGCATCAAGTTTTAAGTAGTTTAGTTGTAGACTCTTACTTGGTTAATTTGGTCTTAGTCTCCTTTTTCCTCAGTCATCTCTAGTCCTGCCAAACCTTTTTTGTGTGTATAATATTTTCTCCACCTTTTTTGTGTGTATAATATTTTCTCCACTCCTTCCAATTTCCAAATATTGAATGAATGGAAAGGATATATATATATATATATATATATATATATATATATATATATATATATATATATATATATATATATATATATATATATATTTTGTCCGATCCTTTGATAGCAACACATGCATGCATGATGTGTCCTTGCTAACTATATGAAATTAATTTTCATAATATTGACATATATTACTAAACTGTCCGGCCCCTTCAACTATTTGTCTTCGGGATTTCATTATAATCGATTCAAATCAACCCGTTCATGTAAAATTTCAAGGACGTTCCTATTTGAACTACCCAATCGGTATGACCGTCCATTGTCCTTACCACGTGACGGTCTCTCATTGAAGGTGGATCGGTGCTAGCAGGAGGTCAATACGGAACTGTCATGTGGCGTTGTCAATGGACGGTGCAAGTATTATTTTCCAAATTTCAAACCGTGAGGATCCTAACAAATATATCAAAACATAAATTGCCACCGAAGAAATTATTCTACGATCCACAATTGTTTTTCCCGTGTTGTTCAATGTTGTCCATATGTATAAATTGGAAAGATTGTACAAAATATTAAAAAATATTCTAAAATATCATGCAAAAAATTACATATAGTTCTGTTCTGACAGCAGCATCGAACTGCACGAAAAATTGCTAAAGAAAATATCAGTTTATTTTTATAATTTCAAATGTGAGCAAGGTGAAAGTGTGTGTGTGTATATATATATATATATATATATATATATATATATATATATATATATATATATATATATATATATATATTTTATATATATATATATATATATATATATATATATATATATATATATATATATATAGTTAAAGGAGCGCTGCTAGCTGGCCCGCTTGTGGGCTGGTCCGCCGCCAGGTGGCGCCACCCCATTGGCAGGTCAACCGACATGGGACCCATGTCTATAGGGGAGGGCCAATGGGCTTCGGCCACTTGGCGTACGATCTGGCCCACTTGCGGGCCAGATAGTGTTTCCATAGTTAAAGCATATGGGCATAAGACTAATACTAACTACTCTATTTTAAATCCCTCCATATATATTAGGTTAGAAATCATAAATTCAAAGAAATTACGTAAAACAATTCATGGTACACAGATATATACAAGAATATCTTTAGGAGGTTTATCGTATATTTAGGTATTTCCAATCATAAACATAAGATGGATATAATTGTAAATGTGCTTCTCTCATTGCTCGAAGCTGCAATTACCTATGGGAGAATATGCTTCACTCTAGCCACTTGAGTTAAAGTTATATATATATATATATATTTTATATATATATATATATATATATATATATATATATATATATATATATATTGGAACCGGGTAATTGTATTAATGAAAAAAAGGGAATGTTACAGCTTTTATGGGTAGTTTTCACTAACTCCCATCCTTCTTACATCAGAATCTACATTGTGCATGATGCCAATAATCGATGTTCTAGTATCATGAAATATTCTGTTGTTTCGTTCTCGCCATATGTGCCAAACTACTGACGCTAGGCGAGCACAGGCCTCGCTAAACCACGAAGATCCTCTCCCTCTTCCGGCTCCTTGGTGGTCCCGTATACTTTGCATGGCTCCCTCGAAGTCTTCCACTTGCGTGTGTTGCATGCCTAAGTGTTGTCGTTGCGAATGCCAAATCTCTCTAGAGACGACACATATGAAGAACATGTGGTCTCTTTTTTCCTCCTCTTGTTGGCAAAGGGACGTGTCGGATCTTCGACGAGTATTCCAAACCTCTGTAGTCGATCCCTGGTGAGGAGTCGCTTTAGTGCTATTTTGTACATAGTAAGCTGCATTTTCCGTGGTGTATTCGACCTCCATACAACGTCCACCCACTCCGGTCTTTCATGCGGTGTTCGAATCCTCTTTGCAGTGAGTGCAGCTTGGAACTTCGTCTCCTGAGTATCCGTCCAACCCAGATGTCACATCCCAGCGTTGGGTCGATATTGACTTTTCTAATTGTAGATGCTGCAATTTGTGTCCGCCGATGCAACTCTGGCCGCCATTGTCCGTCCCGGATAATGCGGATCACTCTCTCACCTTTTCGCGCATCCCGATCGAACTGAGGGCCGAGAATTTGCAATAGACTTTGCTGTCCTATCCAAGGGACGAGCCACATGTCAGTATTCTGTCCATCCGCCATTATATGACTGATATGCGGTTTGATGATGCCTCTTTGTCGGATGATATGCTTGAAGGTGACAGATTCATTATTGTTTAGCTGATACTCCCAGTAATTTCTTCCTCTTAGATATCTGCTTGTCGTCCATTCTGCCCATAGCGAGTTCCCCTGGATGAGTTTCCAAGCCATCTTCACGTCCGCAACGGTTCAGATGAGAGTCAGAGGGCGAAGTCCAACTCCCCCTTCTTCCTTTGGCCTGTATAGTCTGTCCCAGGCTATTGCATGAACTCCTCCGCGCCAGATAAAGTCCCCACACTGTTTTTCTATGCGTTATAGTGTAGCCATAGGGAGTTGAATAGCCTGTAACCAATAATTCATAATGGACAGAATAACGGATCTCACTAACTCTATTCTACCTCCGAAGGAGAGGCATTGAGCTTGCCATCCCTCGATGCGTTTCTGTATATAGTCCGCAATAGTGTGACAGTCTTTTTGACGGCTGTAATTTGTAGTTAGTGGGATGCCCAGGTATTTCACCGGCAGTTCAGCTTGGCCAATCCCCAACTCGTTTGCCCTCTCCTTCTTGTTTGGGCAAAGCCGGTTAAAATAGATTCGGCTCTTGTCTCTGTTCAATCTGAGCCCAGTAAGTGTGCCAAATGTTTCCATCACTTCAGACATCTTCCGCAAGCCTTGTATGGATGGTTGCATGAAAACTAATAAGTCATCCGCATAAATTAGATGGCTAACTTATGGTTGAACCGACTTATGTAGAGGTTGTATCTGATTCCACGCAACAACTGAGTCGAGCAGGCAGGAGAAGTATTCCATCACCAATGTGAACAGGTACGGGGAGAGCGGGTCTCCCTGTCGGAGCCCCCTATTGCTGGGAAAGAACCCCTGCGGCTGACCTTCTATTAGCACTGAAAACGTAGCCGTCGTAATACATTCGCGAACTCTAGCGACCCAGAAATCTGAGACCCATGGCAGTCATAATGGCACATACAAACTCCCTGTTAACAGTATCATATGCTTTGCGCAGGTCAAGTTTGATGCACGCCTTTTTTCCTCCCGGCTTGTTAAAATCCCTGACAAACTCATGAGCAAGTAGAGAGTTTTCCGAGATCGATCGCTCCTTTATGAATGCAGCTTGGTTATTGGAGACAAGGACATCCATCAAGCCCTCAATCCGATGACACATGATGCCTTTGATAACTTTGTAGAGGAAGTTACAGCAGGCAATGGGGCGAAAGTCTGACAAGTCTGTAGCCCCCTCCTTCTTTGGCACCAAGGTGAGAAAGGTGTGATTTAATTCTTTCAGAAGCCGCCCATTGGTGAAGAAATCGCTCACCACCTCCAAAATTTCTACTTTAAGCTCTTGCCAGTGGACTTTATAGAACTTGCTACCAAACCCGTCTGGCCCTGGTGCCTTGTCTGGATTCACCGTCTTCATAATATTCTCAATTTCTTCCATAGTAATCGGGGCAAGAAGGAGTTCATTGCCCGCTTGAGTGACCACTTTCTTGCATATAAGAGGGGGGAAATTAGATAGATAGTTAGTTTGGTGATACAAATCTTTGAAGTACCTGACTGCCGTAGCTTGGATGTTCTCCGCCGTCGAGATGACATTACCCTGGCAATCAATAAGTTGATGGATTCGATTACGATGTTGTCTCGTCCGGATGACATCGTAAAAGAATCGTGTGCATTTATCACCTTTCTGGAGCCAGTCGCACTTGGCACGGTGGGCAGCCGCCACCTCCTCGGCGAGTTGGAGATTACCTACCTCTTCTACAAGAGATTGCTCTCTACATGCGAGCTCCTCGTTGAGTAGGTCAACTTGTAGTAGAGTTTGCACATGATGTAACTCCATTCTCTTCTTTGCTAATTCATTACTTGGCCACTGCCGAACCCATAGTTTTAGTTCTTTCCTCACCTGCTTGAGTCGGTGGACCAATTTGTATTGTGCATTGCCCATTACTGTCGAGCATAAGCCCCTCTCTACCACTTGGTGGTAGCCTTGTGTGTGAACCCACCCATTGTTATATCTAAATGGAGCCTCCTGTCGTCGGGTGGAGTCCATGAAGGTGATTTTAATTGGGGAGTGGTCACTCGTGCCTGTCTCAAGGCCAACGGCGAGGATGTGGGAAAAGGTCTCGAACCACCGGTTGTTGCCGATCGCCCGATCAAGTTGGCAAATGGCTCTGCCCTTTGTCGCCTTGTTGTTTCATGTCCACTTGTGCCTGCTTCTTTCTAGTGGATTGAGCCCAGCGTAAAGTAGGCATCTTTTGAAGTCATAAAGCAGCGACTCCGGCACTAATCTGCCTCCAACCTTCTCGCTTTGGTGAAGAATTGAATTGAAGTCTCCCATGAAAACTGCAGGAAGTTTAAATGTAGACTCCTCCAGGTGGCTTATGTGAGCGATCTCTTCCCACAACCTCTCTCTTCTTTTCCTGTCATTGTGTCCGTATACGGCTCCCAATATGAACTGTAGCCCTCCCCGATGGGAAAATGATACTGCAATGAGTTGGTCCGATGTCTAGATAACTTGACCTTCCCAATGAGCCTTGTCCCAAAGGAGCCAAATACGTGCCATGTCACTTGTCTCCAAGTTGTTAGTCTGTGCCCAGTTGTGCGGAGTGCTCCGGGCTAACATATTGTCAGATTTGATTTTTGTCTCCAACAGGGAACTAATAGTGCAGTGTTCAAGCTTCAAACGATTACGAACCTCCCTCCATCTACCTATAGAGCAAACACCACGTATATTCCATGCAATAATAGACATTAAATACCTGTTTGGTGGCCCAACATCTCGTCTCCGCTAGCACTTTAGATAGGTTGCAGCGGTTCTCTTGGATCTCTCGTGTGCAGTGACTGTCCATCCTGAATGTGCTTTCGCCAGGCCGGGTTGTCAACGACTAATTGTAGTTGCTCCGTCCCTCCCTCATGTCTATTCTCTGGATCATGATTTGCATCAACTTGAGGGTAATATGATGGCCGCACTTCTTCCATTGTGGCCGTGGCCTGGCATTTCCGGCTTGAGCTGGTAGATGTCCCATTGTATGCTTTTGCCTGTGGCTTGGTGCCCTTCCCTGTTCCGATAGCTCTTCGCTTGGGCGTTGCTATGCTTTTTGCATTGAATAGCACAATTTCTCCGCCCAAAATCTCCTTTCCTCTCCCGGTTCCAAGCGACTCTTTGTAGTTGTTCTCCTCCATCTGATTTCGATTTCCTTCTCCCATTGGCGTCTGTATAGGATGAGGGGAGATTCCCCATATCCATTGTCCTTTTTGTTGTAGGGTCCTTGCTTCCTTCCTCGGCCATCGTCCCTTGGGTGTTTCCTGTGATGCTTCACTACTAAAATATGCTCTATTAGCGACGTAATTTAACGACGAAATAAAATAATGTCGCTAAATATTGAATATAGCGACTCCTTTTGATTGACATCGCAAAACGTCGCTGAATAGCGACGTTCCGCGACAAGAGATAAAGTACGTCGTTGAATAGCAACGTTCAGCGACGTGACTTAAATTATGTCGCTCCTTAGCGACGTTCAGCGACGTCTAAATCAGACGTCGCTAATGTTTTAATATATCTCGTTCAAAACTTTCATTTCCCCCTTCTCTCTCTCCCAAAAATTTCCTAAAATATTTCACTCTCTCCTCCAATGAAGCTCTCCTCCGACGAAGCCCCCCTGCTCGCCGCCTCCCTCCTCCGACGAAGCCCCCCTCCTCGCCGCCTCCCTCCTCCGACCGAGCCGCCTTCTTAAGGTAAACCCTAACCCTAGCTATCAAGACACGGACACAAATGTGGGCACAGACGACACAGACACGAGAAACCTAACCCTAGGTTACACGAGAACCCTAACCCTAACTAGGGCTGCAAATGTGTTGACACCATATTATTGACACGATTTTGATCTCGTTTGGACACGAGTCTAGATACCCCTAGACACGTGTGTCACACACACACATACCCCCTCTGACACGTATACAATGGTTAGATCTTCAAGTTTGTAATTAGTTAATTGGCATGGTACTCTACATGAATAGCAAATTAGAGCAATAATTAGCTGATAATATTATCATTAGTCCCATCCTATTTTGGCTTAGCTCAGGTTTTCGGTGGTCAACTCATGTTTATATATATATATATATATATATATATATATATATATATATATATATATATATATATATATATATATAACGTTCTCACATTACATAGTCAACTAAAGTCTTTTTCTGGCTCCTTTAAGAGCTATTTAAGCTTAGGGGTGAGTGATCGCTATCGATTTATTTGGTTTCAATGAATCAAACGGAAGTAGTCAAAATTGGATTAAAATCAAATAAACCAAACTTTAAAAAAATCCAAAACCGAAGTCGAAGGGAAATTATCCATAACCAAAACTGATAATTTATTCGGTTTGTTCGATTGGACTAGGCTGGCCAAAAGTTAGAATTTGAATTAGATTATATTAAAAATATATAATTTTATAGATACAAATGTTTTATTTTAAAATTGGACTAATTACTAAATTGCTAAAGTTAAAATTTAAAACATATACATATAAGTTGTTATTAAAATATACACATTTTAATCACAAAATATTAACATTCGTATTTTTTAGTATTTTTAGAATCGAAATCGAATCGACTAAACCGAAATGAATCTCTTATATAGATCTATTCGATTCAATTTTCAGTTCAAAATAGAACAATGCTCACCCCTGCTTAACGCTCCCTTGTCTCTGTCCTTCTTGTCATTATCATTAGATCAGAAGGGGTCGGCAAGTGGAAGCTCAAGAACAAGTCTTTTTTCTGACACACATACCCTTAAGGTTAGTAATTAGACACACTTACCCATAAGGTTAAATTGAAGTGGGTTGTATCTTGAGAGTGCCACTTGTCTTTGAGTGAGTTATTGAAGAGTACGTGTGAATATTATATATATATATATATATATATATATATATATATATATATATATATATATATATATATATATATAGACACTAGCTAGAGTATCAATGTCATCCAGGGATTCACCTATAGGTCCTAGGATTGGGTTTTATGACTTAGAAATGACTAGTTGACTAAGTTTGACCTTTAACTAAGGCTTGACCAAACCAGATTACATACTCGAGTATCAGTGAAAACAGTTTGGGAATTTGAAAACTAAAAATCAAATGAAGACCCGAACAGTTCATATTACATTGCAAAACTCAAGTATCAGACAAAACCACATCTTCATAATCAACCCCAACCAAATTCAAAAATCAAACCCAAAGTCTATTTAAACTTGAAACCAGTTCTTCGAGTATCAGACTGTATTAGTGAATTCATTTCAAAAATACCAAATTGAAATCCAAACTCAATAAAACCTAAAAATAGTTGTACAGAAGTGTTCTCCATATGTGTACGTGTCAGAGGGGGGTATGCGTGTCCAAACATTGGACACGAAGGTGTCCAAACAGAGAATAACAAAATATCAGTACATAGCAGAAAACCAGTATCGTGCAATGGGGTCAGGTCGAATTGGACACGACACAGTGTGCCATTGGCCACGTACTCGTGTCCACGTGGACAGTAGGGGTAGGGCTTCATGTCTATCATCTTGAATTGGGTCTACAAAGCGTGTGTCCAAGATACCAAGGCGTATCAGAGTCGAATTTACGATTGCGCACGCACAGTCCAAATCTCGTGCACGTGCGATTTCGTGTCCGACATGTATCCAGCCGACACGAAACTTGAGGGAGGGCTTGTCAGTGGTTGCCCCCACCTCTGTGTCAAGTGGTTCGTGTCCAGGTGTCCAATTTGTGTAGGTATTTATGAAACAAATTTGTGCCTATTGGATAATTGTGTGTCCATCTTTGCAGAATTATTTCCAAATGGATATGAATTACTACTTACGGTGTCGTTCATGGATGTATAATCGTCATCCTGATGATATGTACGGTGTGCGGGATGAATACATAGCGGAAGTAGAGCAGTTCTTGCAGTTTGTCAAGGCGTTCCCTCAGTACATGGACGACACCAAAATTAAGTGTCCGTGTGTGAAATGTCATAACGTGAAATATTATCCAGAAGTGGAAGTGACATATCATTTGTACTCGAGGGGTTTCATGCCTAATTAGTATCAGTGGACCGCAAACGGAGAACTTGTGTCTTTAGCATCAGAACCGGAGCCTTATGTTGAGCCGTATATGCATGCGAGACCTAATTTTGTTTCAGATAATCATGCATACGACGACGGATGCATGAACATAGTTTTCGACGCTGCGGGGCCTAGTTTCATTCATGATGCAGCTGAAGAGGCACCCAATGTCGATGCTGCAAAGTTCATGGAGTTGCTGGAGAATGCAAGGACTCCATTGTATTCTGGTTGTGAGGATCATTCACCATTGGAGGTGGTTACAAGACTGTTGAGCATTAAGTCAGATTTTAACATGTCGCAAGAATGCTACAACCGAGTGTTGGAGTTGATTATAGAGATCTTGCCGGCGGGTGCTAAGTTACCTAAAGACTTCTACCGTCTAAGAGGATGGTGAGATCGCTCTGGATGGGATACGAGAAAATCGATTCTTGTCGCAATAGGTGCATGCTGTACTACAAAGATGACAAGGACGCAGATGTGTGCAGATTTTGTGGTGTTGATCGCTATAAGACAACTAGTACAGGAAGGTCTACCGGTGCAAGAAGACCGACCGATTCAATGTACTACTTGCCTTTAACGCCGCGGTTGCAAAGATTATTTATGGTGAAAGAGACGGCCGAAAATATGAGTTGGCACACGCGAGAACAGATTGAAGGAGTGTTGGATCACCCATCCGATGGAGAAGCGTGGAAGCACTTTGATCAAGTGTATCCTAATTTTGCTTCAGATCTGCGTAATGTTAGGTTGGGGCTATCTTCTGACGGTTTTACTCCTTTTGGTCTTTCGGAATCCCAATATTCGTGCTGGCCTGTGATTGTCACTCCGTAACCTACCGCCTTGGATGTGCATGAAGACACAGTACATGTTTCTAACCGTTATAATTCCTGGTCCGAATAATCCCAAGAGGAACATTTATGTGTACTTACAGCCTTTGATAGATGAGTTGAATCAGTTATGGGAAGTAGGCGCTAACACGTACGATATTTTTAGGAAGCAGAATTTTTAGATGAAGGCAACCCTTATGTGAACCATCAACGACTTTTTGGCCTATGGAATGTTATCTGGATGGAGCACTCATGGCCGTCTCTCATGTCCGTATTGCATGGACCGTACTAAGGCTTTCCGCTTGAAACACGGAGGAAAACCATGCTTCTTTGATTGTCATCGACAATTTCTGCCAAAAGATCATCCGTTCAGAAGGAACATGAATGCATTCCGTGCCGACGTTGTAGAGAAGGGTGATCCACCGCCAAGGTGGTGCAGAGCCACGATATAGGAGGAGGTTAGATATTTTCCAAGTGCTATCGAAGATCCTACAACTGGGTACAAGTGCGATGGATTTTGTAGAGATCATAACTGGACAAAGAGTAGCATATTCTGGGATCTGCCATATTGGAGTACCAATCTGATCAGACATAATCTTGATGTCATGCATATTGAGAAGAATATGTTTGATAACATAATTAATACTGTGATGGACGTAAAAGGAAAAACGAAAGACAATCCCAAGGCCAGGTTGGACTTAGAAGAAATATGCAAACGCCCTGCGTTGCATTTGATAGAGGAGAATGGAAAATAGTTCCTGTCACGATCCGCTCCCGAATAATCAGACACGAGTCGGACATGCCCAGCCTTCGTCGTTAGACACGACGAAGTAAGCTGTACCAAACTAGGGAAATCTAATAGATAATCATGAAAGTGTACAATCACAGCATCTAAAACGTATCCCAGAATGATCACCATAATCCACAATTCTATGTATGTAAATGTACGAGTCATCAAGAATGAAATGTACATGAATTCTAAAGACAATATCTAAGAGTAAAGCTAATAGTCTAAACCTGAAACCTCAAGCTAAGTCATGAACCATCCTGCTCAGCTAAGATCCCGGGCTCTGGCCCATATGGTAGAATGGTATCCTGCAAGTATACCTGCAACTTATCCAGTCAGGAGCGGAGCTAGTATATCCAAAGAAATGAACATGTACATCATGGTATGAATCAAGAAAACAGGAATAAATGTAAAGTACAGGAAATGAGAATAAGATATGAAACTGAACAGAAAATACTGAAAGTAAAACAGGAAACATGGTAAGAGTCCTGAGCATGAAATACAACCTGAATATGAAGTACAACCTGAACATGAAATACAACCATGAAATCCTGAAATACAAACTGAATCCTGACATGTACAATATTTGAAATACTTCTAGAGTGTGATCGGCTTGGGTAGATGCAATGATAATGAAATGGTACAGCTTTGGCCCCGCGTGCACGGTGCGGGACCCAAGCTATTCACATGAGTAGTAACAGGATTTGATCACATATCTATAGTATTTCCCCTCCCAGACGCAAATGATACATGGAACATAAAACCAGACAATATCGTGAACTATCGTGTCATCAAGGAGATACAAGAAAGGATATGAAGACATGAGAAATGAACAAATCAGAGGAGTATACTTGCCTTGCTCAGGATGATCGAGGATGGGTAGTAGATCTGTGAGTCCACCTGGTATTAAGTACAAGTTGGTTATATACAATTCACCATTGATTAGATATTGTTGTTAACTATTTACCCATCTAGGTTCAATGTTAAATCCAACTGTTTAAATTTTAGATATTGGATGAGTAAAATAGAATAAATACTAATTTAGAATTAGACTCATTTTTAGGAATAATTCTTATTATCCAAAATAATAATTTTGAATGTTTTTAAACCATATAACACCTTTAGAATGAACAAAATTAAATATAAAGACGAAATCCGTACTGTTGCTACATACAAACCCCACACTTACTCACAAGCAACACCACCTGTCCCATACCTCACAACAAAACTAGTCCACAACCAAAACCCAACTATAATAGATACACAACTTAACTATCAACAAAAATAGGCTATTATAACCAATGAGCCAACACAAAAAGCCAACACAACATTCTCTGTTTACTGGATTCGAATACTCAGTGGCCAAACTAAATTGAATCCTCATTTTTTATGTTCTAATCAAAACTCTTCTTGGCGCCAACTGATACCAAACACAACCCTCCTGGCCAACCATAGGTACACACTACAATCACAGCTATATTGGCTTAGAATGGTTTCAAATAATAGGAATTCCTTTCATCCTACAGAACCATTCATACCCCACATTTAACCCAACCTGCCATATCCAAATCAAAGATTGCAGACTGCAAGAACACCTATAAACCTAACAGAATTAAACCAAGAAAAATAAAATACAATATTGAATACAAAATATAAAGTACAACCAATCGAATAAAAGGGAATTCTCCATCCTACTCAGAAGAATCAAAATAAGAATTAATACAACTATATTGCAAGAATATCAAATACTGTGAAGCATTCTAGTTTCACTCAAAAATACATAGTTAAGAATTGACACTCCTATTGCAAAACGTACGCTAGAACCAAGCCCAGGTCTCCTCTACACAATACTGTACTAATCCAGCTCCTTCTACTGTACTTGAACGCAACCCGGACACGTACCCATACATCGATACGAACATCATGAATATACCCAGGACACAGCTAACACTGAATCACGAGTCACACAACTCCCTACGATCGATCCTGCCCTGCCCAACACTGAACACGGTACACATATCCCTCTCTACAAGACCACAACAAAAAATAATAAACAAGAATCAAGAAAATATACCTGCAGCAGATATTTCGTCGACACAACGTCTTGTGTCAGGTTAATTGTTCAAGACACCGGTCCTCCACTGTGACAAGGAATCGAGCACATGGTGCTCATGAATTATAGAGAAAAATATCATAGTTCAATACTCTACATGGATCAAATTCTTAGGAATTACAACTCATAATCAATTACCTATAGGTCAATCTTCACAATAAACTCCAGTAATCTGTTAACTAATCACTCCTCGATCTAGTCGATATTCATTTGGATCAACACAACTGAATCAAAATAGAAGTGAATGATTGATCAACCCACAAATTGTCAAGAACAGAGGTCCAATTAAATTAATAAAGAATCGGACGAGGACTTACGACTTAGAGTTAACGATCGGAAGCCATGTCGAGGAAATTCGTCGTCGATCGTCGGAGATAAATCAGTCACCGCTCAAAACAATCGCAGTCATGCGTCGTCGAGAAAACAGCAACGTGCCGCCGGAAAAGAAGGTCGTTGTCGTCGAATGTCGCCGGTGAGTAGCGCCGCCGTGGACTGGGCTGCCAGAGGAGGAGATCACCGTCGTCGCGTGGTGGCGTTCCCTGTGGCTCGGCCGAAGTGGCTCGGTCGCCAGAGATTCGTCACTCCGATCAACCGCTCGTCGAAGGAGATCTGCTCGTTACTGATGGAGAAGTGGCTGGTCACCGAAGAAGGGTCGTCGCCGTCGCCATCAGAAGAACGATGCGCGTCATGGAGATCATCATGGAGAACTTTGACGTCGGAGAGACGATCCCACCGCCTAATTACGGTGGAGGGCCGCCTGGTCGCCCATGAATTAGGGTTAGGGTTCACCCAAAGAACAATTTGGGGAAAAGATGAGGGAGAAGCTCGATTTCAGTTTGGAGAAAATGAGCTATGAGCTGTTGAGCTCCATTCTCTCTCCTCTGGGTTTTCATAAAAAAAAGAAAAATGGGTTCATTTGCAAAATGGTACTTCAAAATTTGTTATTTACAAATCATACCATAAAGTTGCTAGAAGTTTGTTATAGGTTGTTATAATAGTTTGGGGACCACCTAGTTAGTTAGTGATTTAAAAAATAATCTTGAGAAATTATTCTCCACCAACTAACCATGATGAAACAATTCAAGGATAAAATTTATGAAAATAAAAATATTAATAACTTGAATATCATTCTTTCAAAATATTTGAAATAAACCAAAATTTATGAAACTGGAAGAAGTGGGGTTACAAATCTCCCCCCCTTAAAATAATTTTGTCCTCAAAATTCAAAGGTACAAGAAACGTGATTTAAGAAAATAATTTCAAATAAGCCAAAAGTTGAAAATGAGCAATTTAAGTTTAGACATAAAATAAAACCGAATTTGTTCATGGTCAAAACGGAATTCAAATTATCTGCATTACTGATAGGTACAAGAGCTTAGTCCTTATAGCCTACATGTACCTAGATAGGGTCAGAGATAGGATTTGGAGTAATATAGCATGACAAAACAAATAGATCAAAGGCACGATTGCTAATGATCAACAATTTGTCGGACACAAAGTGAGACGAACTTTAGTCAAGGCCAAGTATGAAAATAACATGATCTAACCAATAATTAAAAATTAAATAGGCACGAGATGAGATGAAGATTTTAATTATGACCTTGAAGCGTGAAACTATGAAGGCTCGGTCTTTGAAGCACAGCCAGACTTTGAAAGTTTGCACAATTAGCTAGAATAAGATAAACAAGTCACGGTTGGATAGGCACGACTGAAGTGAAATTTAGACAAACACGATCGAAATATAAGTATAATGAGGAAAATTGAGGGAACGGAGTCAAAAATCTAGCAAGATATATTTATTGTGAAAATCAATGACCCAACGATAAAATGCAAGGAGGGAGTTGCAAGGGTTGATTTAAGAAAGCGCATGGAAACACCCAGGAGGTATTGGTGAAAGTGTAAGGATTTGTGACTCACGAAAAATCAATAATTATAAGGAAAAGGGACATAGTGTCACGCCCCGACTCGCCGAATCGGTCGCCATCGCCTTGACTCGATATAAATCGATCCCCACGGGTCGGGACGTGATGCCGTGCAAGTCTTTAATGGACTTGCACAAGGCAAGGATGTGCAATTGAAAATTTCTTTTTGACTCGATGCGTTGAAATTAAACAATGCAGAGAGTTGAAGACATTGCATAGGAAGAAATTTAGCTTTTCATTCATAAGCTTGTAAAGTATGTGCAAGGACATTTTTATATTACATATGCCGTTGCGGCTACATCTTGAAACACAAAAGAAAAACTCTCGACAAGCTTGCCCTGAAATAATCCTTGTCGTTCCATACATTCACGCCCCTTTATACATTTGAACAAAGCCTTCGATCTGAGTTGGCTTCAAAATACTTCAAAATAGGAGAGCTTCGTGCCGCCTCTCGTTCTTCAGCTTCAGGTCTAGTCTCGAGCTCCCGTATCACACTCGTTACCTGGGGAGTTGGGGGTTAGCACACTTGCTAGTGGATGGGACGAACCCACTCGTCTAAACCGACACTGCTTATTAAGGATTCTAGCATACGAAGTGATCTTTCTATTTAGAACTATATGAATTGCAGTTCATATCGAAGGCACATTTTAAACGATAACGTATAATCAATTTAAAGGCATTCTTACCACGGCCGTGCTCCTTTCCTGCACAAAATATACATGATACTTACCACCTGCATAAGACAATAGGTAAGCATGAAATCTATCCTATATGCGGTCATTGGTGATATCGACACCATAAAGAACGATTACGTAGCCTTGTGACGTGCCCTCCAGTCCAGGTAGCGAGCCTAACTGGAGGTCTCGTAATGCCTCGCGCCGAAGCACGATTTCCATAATTTCCTCCTAGGCCAATTCGGTCCCAGGGCCCCAGGTACCATCTCGAGGAAAGCTCACCATGTGCACAAGTCGTCCTTGACCATGCGAATGTATGAACAGTTTAATATGTATGAAGTAAATTGCATAGCGTAACCATTATCAAATCACATAATCATTCCTACTCGTGCATGGGTCCTTTCCCCTGAAATCGTATGTTCTGATTTAGCGTCCCGTAGGCACCAAATTCTCCGAGACATGATGTACCGCCACCAAGGTTTTCATCGTTGTGTTTTGCATGGCATGAAATATATTCTTTATCTTTCTTAGAACTTTATCTTTTCTCTTGTAACACCCTGTTTTCTAAAATTGGAGATTTTTGAACATTTATTATTTTATTATTTAATAGTGGTATTTTAGTCATGGCAAGATTTTCTGGTGATTTTAGTTAAGTTAAACCAATTCTAAAGTCATGCTAAGTCATGACTTATGACTTTGTGATTTTGGTTAGTATAACTTAGTATAAACCCTAGTTTTCCTTAACCTAGAAGTTGCCATGACCATGAGAGCTTAGCCATAGGCTTAGAACACCAAATTAGTGATTTTTGGCCAAAAGGGTATTTTGGTAATTTTTTAGGAATTATTTGGAATTATTTAGATTTATGTGATTTATTATTATTTAATTAGTTGATTAGTGTCATGTTAGCTTCTAACCTAGTTTAGCCCTAATCTAGAGGTTAGCCACTAACCTAGAAGACTAATGATTAGATATTAGCCTTATGTATAAATATCTAGTTAGATAAATATCTAGATATTTCACTTTTTAGATATTTAGAACCTAAATATCTAACCCCCTTAGTCAAAGACTTAGGGGCTAAGTTTGCAAGTGGTAGGACACCCTCCCCTACCCCCATGGCAGCCAAGGGCACCCCCCTACACTACCCCCCTTCCTGTATAATCCCATTAATTTCATTCATGATAAATTTACATGAATTTTATACCTAGAAAATCCATTTCCTACACAAGACCACAACTTGATCAATTTTGATCCAAATCACCTCTAGTTTCTTGCATTGGACTCCCCTACACTAGAGGGTACTAGTTAGGGCCTGTTATTGAGGATTTGGAGGCTTTTGGCATCACAAAGTTGAAGGATACACACCCCCCCTCTCCTTTGATTTTCATTGGATTGCACCAATAGGTAAATACTCTCAAACTTAGTTAAAATCCTGTTTTTTCTTCATAATTGCATTCATATAGGACTACCTGAACTGTAGGTCAAATTTGGTGGAAGTTTGAGTTGATTTGGTGTCCGTATCGGACACGTATCCTAGACTAGGAAACTGTGTTTGATGAAATACCACTGAGAAATGGTTTTTATTAAAATGTAGAACAAATCATATTTTCTGGTAGCCCTAGATATGTAGGACACAACCCTAACCTATTTGACTCAAAACTGTGTCGTGTCCGTGTCCAAATTGGACACGAACCGACTGCACGATACCCTCGTGCATGCCCTGCTACTCGACACTTAGCACGGACACTGTGGGACACGTGGACACGTGAAAATTTACACAGAAGAGGGGGCAATCTCTGACATGCCCCCCCTCGAGTTTGAGACACGTTGGTGTCGTGTCGAGAGAGCACGGACACGTGCACTGGTCGTGCACTGTCAGCACACACGCGCACGGGCACGACTTTGAGCGTGTCGTGTCGCGTGGACACGACACTAGAGTGTCTCATAGTGACACGGGCATGAAACCCTATTCGTGGCATACACGTGGACACGAGCACGTGGTGCATCGTGTCCTGTGTCACGAGCACGAGGCTTGTGAACACGTGCACGACGCTGTGCACTGTGTTCGTGTATCAGTGTTTACCCGTGTGGGGTTTTTGTGTGATTGGACACGTGAAACCGTGTCGTGGTGTCGTGTCAGGCACCTAGGACACTAGTGTATGTGTGGGGTGTTAATTACCAACCCATAGGATCGAGTCTTAGTTTGGTTTCGTGGGTGAAATCGGGTTTACCCTTGTTTACCTACACAGTCCATTAGTTTCCTGATTTTGTATTATTTCCAGTTTTGTAAAATCGATTTTCAAATCAATTTTTAATATGATTTATACATTGTATAGGTGTATGTTAGTATATGTATATGTAGTATATATGTATGTGAGAGTGTGGGTGAGTTTTGGGGAAAAATGGTTGTGTGTAGGTGTAGTTGTGTGTGTATACACATGTTGTGTGTATGTGGACTGTGTGTGTGTGTATTGGGAGCCAATTTTTGGTTCCAGAATTTCTGGAACCTCTCCCCCCCCCCATTCCTGTTCTCTCATACTCTCTTGCTCTCTCTCTCACTGTCCAGTCACTCTCTCTATCTCTGTCTAACTCTCTCTCACTCTAACTCTCTCTATATCCCTCTCTCTATTCCCCTCTCTCTATATATATATATGTTATATTATGTATAGATAATTATTGGTATATATAGTTGATATATATTGGGTATTATATATGTATATATGTATGTATTTAGGTGTGTGTGTGTTGGGGTTGTTTCCTGTTCTCAGGAAACTGAGAACAGTTCCCCCCTTGACTGTTAAGTCTCTCTCTCTTTCACTTTCTCTCTCACTCTAAGTCTCTCTCTTACACTCTCTTCCCTCTATGTATATATGTAGTGTATATATATAGGTTATATATATATATATATATATATATATATATATATATATATATATATATATATATATATATATATATATATATATATATATATATATATATGTATGTATATATATATTGATATATATATATATTTGTATAAATTCTCATGTAGTGTCATTATATATATATGGATATGGGTGATGATATTATGTATAGTATTCATATTGATATATATATATAGGTAGTGGATACTTGGGTATATCTACATATATAGATATATGTATATATCTATGACTTCTAGTTATAGGTTACATGAAAACCTACACTTAGCCTATGGCCAAGATTATTTGTCACCCCCAGTTTTTCAAATTTGGGGTATTTTTGTCATTTTCAAGTTTAATAATATTTTAGGAATTTTATGTGATTTTGTATGATTTTTTAGGAATTTATTTGAGTCGGTTTGAATTTTATCCAATTCGGACCCAATTTGGAGACCCGGGTAGCCTGGACCTTAGTGGGACCCACAAACTAGCTGGGCTTAGCCCATGTACCATCAAAAATAGGCTAGAAGTTATTAACCTACTTTCCATGACTTAATTAGTCATTTTAGAGGCTTAATTAGTCGTTTAGAATCGAACCAAATCAAACCGAACCAACCCGATTCCAAATTGAACCCAACCGAAGCTTAATGGGTTGTGGGCTATTGGATCCCAACCCAATAGCCCACACTTGGAGTGGCCGGCCATAGCTATAAACCCCCCCCCTTTTCACCTAGTATATATATATATATAGATATATATATATGAGTATTATATATGGTTGGAATCGTAGAGAAGAGTAGAAAAAGATTATGAAATGAGAAATTAGAAAAGGATTTGAGGTTGGGAGGAAAGATTGAAAGAAGTTGAAAGAATAGGAAAAAGGCTAGAATAGAAAAGGGGAAAAACCGAGTTAGAGGGCGAAACGGAGTTCGGAGTATCCGATTGAGTTGAAACTTGGCGTGGGGTATGAATACGTGATTTAGATTTTGCGGGTAAGCTCCCGGATGGAAATCGGGGTCGTAGGGCGCCGGTATCGCGCCGTGTCAGCGCGTATCTCAAAATACTTGAGATATCTGCAACGGGCCGTATCGTGGACTGGATGCCCGCGTTACCCAAGTATTTTGGTAGATATTATATGTATAGGATAGTACCATACTACCCTAGGGAGATCGGGTCAAAATAACGAGCGTAGGTGGGTTAACTAGCTAGTCGCCGAAGGGTGAAATTTGCCCTTTTTAAGGCAAAAATAGGAATTTGGCCTACGGCCGAGAAATTGAGTTTGAAGTCCAAGATGGACTTCGATATAGGTTGTATAGGTTGGTAATGAGTAGGATTAGCTGTCTAAACCTAGTCTTGGACCCGGTTGACCACGGTTGACTTTTTGGACTAAAAGTCAACTATGGGTCAACACTTTACCCAATTTGGTCCCAAATTCCATCCAACTTGGACCGTTGACTAAAAATCAACTATTAGTCACCAGTGACCTAGAGTTGACCTAGTGTTGACCTCGAGTTGACCAGAATTGACCCGTTGACCAAAAGTCAACGTTAAACCAGTTTTCGACCTAGATTGATCCGGTTTAACTTCTAATGTTCTCCCATGACCAAGATTGACCCGACTAGACATGTCTTGACCTAGGATGACTAAATAGGGTTTATTTTGATTTAACTTTACTTCCTAAACTTAGTATTGATACGTCTTGTTCTCTATAGGTCCTCGAGACGCTGCATTTGCTCTGATTGACGTACCATATCATATTTCAGGCGAGTACATTCTCTGACACTTTTCCAATTTATGCTGACTGATATAATCCATGTAATTAGTGTAGATATGCTTGTTCTCGACACATTGGTCACACGGGTTGGTATTCATGGATCCCGACATGAGGTGTTATTCCTTGTTGTCTTGGTATGTCTTGTGCAAGCCCCCTTGTAGTTCTTGTGCAGTACATGGACGCCGATTCTCGAGGAGACTAGCTCCCTTCTCGTAGAATCCCGCGTCGTGACGTGTCTTGTTTGGATCCACTCTACCAGTCGGGGACGGGGAGTATTAGTGTAGACATGTGGTCATTATCCACCTTGTTACTCTTGTAGACCTTGTGAGTGTTAATCATACACTCCACGTATGATTAACCAGGCCAGTAGACCTTGTGCAAGACCCAAGCCGGCCACATGTTGTAGCTAGTATTCACACACTTAGATATATGATTCTTGATTCTTGTACATGCCATGATCAGTTTACTTGCCTTGTTCTAGCTTCAGTTTTACAGCTTACCTTGCCATGATTCTCACATGTACATTCCATGATTTTCTTGTATATACTCTCTATTTACAGATTATAGCTTTTGTCATATCTTGTGAAATGTTGTTAGTGGATTGTACTCGTTCCATCCTGACAGGATATGTTGAAAATATTACAGATGCAGATGAGGGAGACTACTGTACCTACTACGGTCCGGATGACGTAGTGGGAATAGACTTGGAGACTTTGGTCCAGCAGGGGTTAGCTCAGCCTGACGAGACCCTACCCATTACTTAGTTAGTGTAGGTCTTTTGTACTGGACATTGTCTCCAGCTACTTTTGAGACTATATTACATTTTGGACTGTACTAGAGACTTGGACTGTATATATTCTTTGTGTTTGGACTTGACAGGTTATTATTATTTTATCATCTTGTTGTCTTTACATTTCAGTCTTTACTTTGTTATCTTAGAGTCGTGATTGAGTACTCGTATATATATTCATTGCTTGTCCTCCGTTCGGAGTTGACCATGGACTTGACAGGTTTTGTTATATATATATAAACTGTTTAGAAGTAGAAAATCCACAGCGTTCCACGCCGATTTTTCGGTGAGGGCTGGGCGTTGTCGCGTCACGTGCCCTTTTAGCGGGTGCGGGTCGTGACACGTTTTAGTGGTGGCCCATGCAGGTCAGAAGTCGCAATTAGTGCGATGTCGTAGCGGCCCTCGTCTTAGAGTGTTGACTACGAGCCTGTGTTACACATAGGTGGTAGTAGGCTAAGAGTGCTCAATCACAGTAGGATCTTTCCTTGCTTATCTTGCTTATCGTCCTTGATATTGATTTACTGCATTCTAGCTGTCCTCCCTTGATATTGCCTTCATGTGCCATATTGATATCTTCTTAGGCACAACATCATTGCTGAATATCTGGGTAGGACTTGCAAGATTATGACTGGGAATGGCATCATCCTAGTTAATAATGTTTGCAAGGGGCGGAGAGTTTCTTTGAGAGGCCGGGAGCTGTGTGCGTGTTTGCTCGTAATGCCACTTCCGAGTTACGATGTGGTACTCGGTATGGATTGGTTGAGCATGCACCACGCTAGCATCGACTGCAGAGGGGGCAGGATTCTGTTTAGGCCGCCGGGAGAGCCGGAGTATGAGTTCACCAGGGGTGCAGTGGAGCAGGGAGATGGTTTCTGCGGAGCGTTGTTGGCGGGGCCGGTGTTGCCACATCCACTTATTGCTGAGTACTTGGATGTCTTTCCGGAGGAGTTGCCCGGGATGCCGCCAGATCGTGATGTTGAGTTCTCTATAGATCTAGTGTCGGGCGCCGAGCCTATCTCCCAGCACGTCTATAGAATCAACAATAGTGAGTTAGCGGAGTTGAAGAAGCAGGTCGACGAGCTGGAGGACAAGGGCTTTATTCGATCTAGTTCTTCACCTTGGGGCGCGCCAGTTCTTTTCGTCCCCAAGAAGGATGGTACGGTACGTCTGTGTATTGATTACAGGGCGCTCAACAACCTTACCATCAAGAACAAGTATCCTCTGCCGAGGATTGATGACTTGTTCGACCAGTTGAGCGGCGCGAGGGTGTTCTCGAAGATCGACTTGCGTACTGGATACCATCAGCTGAAGGTGAAGCGGGATGACATTCCGAAGACTGCCTTTCGGACCCGCTATGGCCAGTATGAGTATACCGTCATGCCGTTTGGGTTGACCAACGCCCCGGCGGTATTCATGAACTTGATGAACAAGGTATTTCACCAGTACCTTGACAAGTTCGTGGTGGTCTTCATTGATGACATTCTCATCTATTCGAAGACACCAGAGGAGCACGAGGAGCACCTGAGGATTGTGTTGGACACTCTCAGGAGGGAGCAGCTGTACGGGAAGTTGTCCAAGTGCGAGTTCTTCTTGGATCGCGTGGAGTTCCTAGGCCATGTTGTCTCTGGCGAGGGGATTTCAGTGGATCCGAAGAAGATTTCTGCAGTGGAGTCCTGGTCGACGCCGAGCTCAGTAGCGGAGGTTCGGAGTTTTCTGGGTCTGGCAGGTTACTACCGGAGGTTCGTACAGGACTTTTCCAGGATTGCCCAGCCGATGACCCGCCTTACCAGGAAGGACGAGGAGTTTGTTTGGTCCGATGAGTGCCAGGCCGCCTTCGAGGAGTTGAAGGCGAGGTTGACTACAGCTCCTATCTTGACGCTGCCATCTGGATCTGGTGGTTATACGATCTATAGTGATGCTTCAGGACGGGGTTTGGGTTGTGTGCTTCAGCAGCACGGGAAGGTAATTGCCTATGCATCTAGGCAGTTACGTCCTCATGAGAGGAATTACCCTACCCACGATCTTGAGCTGGCAGCGGTCATCTTTGCTTTGAAGCTGTGGAAACACTATCTGTACGGAGAGCGTGTGGAGATCTATACTGACCACAAGAGCTTGAAGTACGTGTTTACCCAGAAGGAGCTGAATATGAGGCAGAGGCGATGGTTGGAGCTGATGAAGGATTTTGATATATCCTTGCAGTACCATCCGGGGAAGGCCAACGTGGTCGCGGATGCTTTGAGCAGGTATCCCGTGGCTATGTGTTTGACGATGGATCGTCACCTTCTGGCAGATCTGGAGAGCTTGGGCATAGAGGTGATAGTTCCTGGGTTCGAGGCACAGATGTGGGGTCTGCAGGTGCAGTCGGAGCTGATGGACAGAGTCAGGGCAGCTCAGTTTGAGGATGAGGCTCTGAAGGTCATCAGGGAGCAGGTCCAGATGGGACTGTTGGAGGAGTTCTCTTTAGCAGGGGATGGGTCGTTGAGGCATGGTACCAGATTGTGCGTGCCGAGCGGAGGACTTCGGGAGGAGGTTCTTCAGGAGGCGCACCGTTCTCAGTACTCTATGCATCCCGGAGCCAACAAGATGTATAGGGACCTGAGACAGCATGTTTGGTGGTATGGCATGAAACGTGAGGTGGCTCAGTTCGTTGCGAGATGCTTAGTGTGCCAGCAGGTGAAGGCCGGGAGGCAGAGACCCGGTGGATTGCTCCAGTCACTCCCCATTCCTGAGTGGAAGTGGGAGCACATCACTATGGACTTTGTATCTGGGCTTCCGCGCTCTCCAGGAGGGAAGGACGCGATTTGGGTCATTGTTGATCGATTGACCAAATCGGCCCACTTTTTGCCTTTTAGAGTGGGTTTGTCGACGGAGAGGTTGGCCGAGATGTATGTGCGGCAGATAGTCCGATTACACGGGGTGCCAGTGAGTATAGTCTCGGATCGGGACAGCCGATTCACTTCCCACTTCTGGCGGAGTTTGCAGCTTAGCTTGGGCACATCGCTCAAGTTCAGTACAGCATATCACCCCCAGACAGACGGGCAGTCGGAGAGGACGATTCAGACCCTCGAGGATATGCTGCGTACCTGTGTCTTAGATTTCGGGGGATCTTGGGAGGACCACCTTCACTTGGTAGAGTTTGCTTACAACAACAGCTACCAGGCCAGTATAGAGATGTCACCTTTCGAGGCTCTATACGGACGGAGGTGCCGTACTCCTTTGTCGTGGGATGATGTCGGTGAGAGGGTTTTGCTTGGCCCTGAGATGGTGGTAGATGCTGCAGAGAAGGTCAGGGTTATCAGAGATAGACTTCGGGTGGCGCAGGATAGGCAGCGGCACTGGGCCGATAGCCACCGGAGACCATTGGAGTTCGAGGTATAGTCTAGATTTTTTCTAGTATTTGAGTCTGATTGTGATTGTTTTAGATAAGCTCTAAGTCTTGTTTTGTTCTTAGGTGGATGATCTTGTCTTTTTGCGGATTTCTCCGACGCGTGGCACGATTCGTTTTGGTGGCGGCGGGAAGCTTAGTCCACGATACATCGGACCATTCCGTATCCTGGACAGGGTCGGTGCAGTGGCTTACCGACTGGAGTTACCGCCTGCACTAGAGGGAGTGCACAGTGTGTTCCACGTGTCGCAGCTGAGACGGTACGTGGCAGATCCCAGTCACGTCTTAGACCACTCAGAGATCGTAGTGGGACCGACACTCAGCTACCCAGAGAAGCCGGTCGAGATCTTGGACCGAAGAGAGAAGGTGCTCCGGAACCAGGTCATTCCTTTGGTTCGCGTTGCATGGAGACACCACTCTCCAGGTGAGTCTACCTGGGAGAGGGAGGACGACATGCGGGAGCGATTCCCATATCTCTTCGAGCCTTGAGGTAAATTCTTTCTCTTTTTTTCTTCCTTGTTCTGTTCATGATTGCTGTGTTAGCCCTCATTCAATTTCGAGGACGAAATTTTTTTAAGGTGGGTAGATTTGTCACCCCCAGTTTTTCAAATTTGGGGTATTTTTGTCATTTTCAAGTTTAATAATATTTTAGGAATTTTATGTGATTTTGTATGATTTTTTAGGAATTTATTTGAGTCGGTTTGAATTTTATCCAATTCGGACCCAATTTGGAGACCCGGGTAGCCTGGACCTTAGTGGGACCCACAAACTAGCTGGGCTTAGCCCATGTACCATCAAAAATAGGCTAGAAGTTATTAACCTACTTTCCATGACTTAATTAGTCATTTTAGAGGCTTAATTAGTCGTTTAGAATCGAACCAAATCAAACCGAACCAACCCGATTCCAAATTGAACCCAACCGAAGCTTAATGGGTTGTGGGCTATTGGATCCCAACCCAATAGCCCACACTTGGAGTGGCCGGCCATGGCTATAAACCCCCCCCCCTTTTCACCTAGTATATATATATATATATATATATATATATAGATATATATATATGAGTATTATATATGGTTGGAATCGTAGAGAAGAGTAGAAAAAGATTATGAAATGAGAAATTAGAAAAGGATTTGAGGTTGGGAGGAAAGATTGAAAGAAGTTGAAAGAATAGGAAAAAGGCTAGAATAGAAAAGGGGAAAAACCGAGTTAGAGGGCGAAACGGAGTTCGGAGTATCCGATTGAGTTGAAACTTGGCGTGGGGTATGAATACGTGATTTAGATTTTGCGGGTAAGCTCCCGGATGGAAATCGGGGTCGTAGGGCGCCGGTATCGCGCCGTGTCAGCGCGTATCTCAAAATACTTGAGATATCTGCAACGGGCCGTATCGTGGACTGGATGCCCGCGTTACCCAAGTATTTTGGTAGATATTATATGTATAGGATAGTACCATACTACCCTAGGGAGATCGGGTCAAAATAACGAGCGTAGGTGGGTTAACTAGCTAGTCGCCGAAGGGTGAAATTTGCCCTTTTTAAGGCAAAAATAGGAATTTGGCCTACGGCCGAGAAATTGAGTTTGAAGTCCAAGATGGACTTCGATATAGGTTGTATAGGTTGGTAATGAGTAGGATTAGCTGTCTAAACCTAGTCTTGGACCCGGTTGACCACGGTTGACTTTTTGGACTAAAAGTCAACTATGGGTCAACACTTTACCCAATTTGGTCCCAAATTCCATCCAACTTGGACCGTTGACTAAAAATCAACTATTAGTCACCAGTGACCTAGAGTTGACCTAGTGTTGACCTCGAGTTGACCAGAATTGACCCGTTGACCAAAAGTCAATGTTAAACCAGTTTTCGACCTAGATTGATCCGGTTTAACTTCTAATGTTCTCCCATGACCAAGATTGACCCGACTAGACATGTCTTGACCTAGGATGACTAAATAGGGTTTATTTTGATTTAACTTTACTTCCTAAACTTAGTATTGATACGTCTTGTTCTCTATAGGTCCTCGTGACGCTGCATTTGCTCTGATTGACGTACCATATCATATTTCAGGCGAGTACATTCTCTGACACTTTTCCAATTTATGCTGACTGATATAATCCATGTAATTAGTGTAGATATGCTTGTTCTCGACACATTGGTCACACGGGTTGGTATTCATGGATCCCGACATGAGGTGTTATTCCTTGTTGTCTTGGTATGTCTTGTGCAAGCCCCCTTGTAGTTCTTGTGCAGTACATGGACGCCGATTCTCGAGGAGACTAGCTCCCTTCTCGTAGAATCCCGCGTCGTGACGTGTCTTGTTTGGATCCACTCTACCAGTCGGGGACGGGGAGTATTAGTGTAGACATGTGGTCATTATCCACCTTGTTACTCTTGTAGACCTTGTGAGTGTTAATCATACACTCCACGTATGATTAACCAGGCCAGTAGACCTTGTGCAAGACCCAAGCCGGCCACATGTTGTAGCTAGTATTCACACACTTAGATATATGATTCTTGATTCTTGTACATGCCATGATCAGTTTACTTGCCTTGTTCTAGCTTCAGTTTTACAGCTTACCTTGCCATGATTCTCACATGTACATTCCATGATTTTCTTGTATATACTCTCTATTTACAGATTATAGCTTTTGTCATATCTTGTGAAATGTTGTTAGTGGATTGTACTCGTTCCATCCTGACAGGATATGTTGAAAATATTACAGATGCAGATGAGGGAGACTACTGTACCTACTACGGTCCGGATGACGTAGTGGGAATAGACTTGGAGACTTTGGTCCAGCAGGGGTTAGCTCAGCCTGACGAGACCCTACCCATTACTTAGTTAGTGTAGGTCTTTTGTACTGGACATTGTCTCCAGCTACTTTTGAGACTGTATTACATTTTGGACTGTACTAGAGACTTGGACTGTATATATTCTTTGTGTTTGGACTTGACAGGTTATTATTATTTTATCGTCTTGTTGTCTTTACATTTCAGTCTTTACTTTGTTATCTTAGAGTCGTGATTGAGTACTCGTATATATATTCATTGCTTGTCCTCCGTTCGGAGTTGACCATGGACTTGACAGGTTTTGTTATATATATATAAACTGTTTAGAAGTAGAAAATCCACAGCGTTACACGCCGATTTTTCGGTGAGGGCTGGGCGTTGTCGCGTCACGTGCCCTTTTAGCGGGTGCGGGTCGTGACATTATTAGCCTATGGCTTGGGGCTAGCCCTAATGGCCCAAAACCATGACCTAATTGACCTAAAAATGACTAGTTCAACTAGTCTGACCACATTTGACTTAATCACCCTATTGACTAGTCTTTGTTTGACCTAATTACCTGACTGACTAGTCTTTGTTGACCAATACCTTAGTTGGTCGAAGTTTGACCTAGACTTGACCCAGATTGATCATGTTGACTAGTATTTGACTAGTTTATTTTGAATATTGACCAAGAGTTGACTTTAACCTAGATTTGACTAATCTTGACTTGTTTGACCTTGATTGACTTTATTTGACTTAGTTTGATTTCTTGTAACCTAGTATGACTTCCTGTGACCTAGTTTGACTATTAGAGTTTACCAAGAGTTGACTTTTGACCAGATTGACCTAGAATCATGTAGTATGCATTGTATACTTTATTTTTACTATTGTGGATACATTGTGACTTGTATTGCTCTGATTAGGAGCCATACACCTCTCCTCAGACAGTATATCCTCTTCAGACATTCAGTTATCAGGCGAGTACATTCTCTGACCGTTTCATATTTGCCAGGATTTATATTCTTGCTCTAGATTACTTTACTTGATGCTGACACGATTGTTATCACGGATTGGTACTATATGGATCTTTTCATGAGATGTTATCCCTCTCGGGAGCATCAGATACAGCATGTTTGTGCTTTTCACGAATCATCATGTATCTCTATGCTTTCATAGATTCACGAATCGCTTGTGACTCATGTACTCTCATGCTCACAGAGCCTCTTATGAATCTCCCATTTATGGGCTTATCATGAATCTTAACATAACTTGAACGGATCCTTGTGTATTGATTGGGGATGGGGGAGTGGAAATAGTCATGTGGATATTACCCCAGTAGCTGTAGTCATGAATTGCTCCTAGCTGTAGTCATGAATCTTCTATGCTATTTCACATGTCTATATTTTACTCTGACTCACTAGACACTGCTAGTTCTCTATTATAGTAGATATTTCATTACAGTTATCTCTTTTGCTACATGTATCTTCTTTCAGCATTTTCTGTATTTTACTCTATTGTATGCTTTATATTTCCTATCATACTATGCACTGCGTGAGATGTATTGTGCTCGTTCCTGTCCTGATTGGACCTGTTGAAAATATTACAGAGGATGAGGATGAGGCCCTGGTGTCTACCTATTATGGAGCAGGACTAGATGACACTTATGTTAAGGACCCTCAGCAGGATCCACCTGCAGCTGAGGATGTTGTTCCAGTAGTCTAGACCAGTTTAGTCTAGGCAGTCTTTCTATATTATCATTTTGTCTCACATTCTGAGTTGTATTTTGAGATGTGGAGATGTATAGACTCTTAGACTTATTGTATTATAAGTTGACATTCTGATGTTATGTTATCCTAGACACTTGGACTTATTTTATCTATTCTACTGTTCTCTTTGAGTTACTGTCTATCTATCTATCTTTCATTCTTCTACCTAGATGTGATTGAGATTATTTTCTGTTTGTCACCTCCATTCGGAGAGTATAAACTGTACAGGTACTTTATATTGTTAGATGATTGACCTAGGACAGCGTTCTACCGCCGACACTGCGGCGTAGGCTGGACGTACCCACTTCTCGTGCCCTTACTCTAGGGTGCGGGTCGTGACACGTTTTTAGTGGTGGCCCATGCAGGTCGAGTTTATGTAGTGGTATTCGAACTAGAGTATCACTACAGCCTGCGATAGGATTTGAGGAATAGGCTTAGAGAGAGTGGATACTCAATCACTGCTAGGATACTTTGAGAGATTCCTGGGATGACCCTTGAGAATCTCATTTGAAATTACGATTTAAATTCCTTTTTCCTTGATTGAATTTGATTTTGGAGGATTCACTGTAGAACTTTGAATCCTGGTATTAGTTGATGATTTTCAAATTTTTGTAGTGGTTGATTTTAATTTCTTAGTGTTAGATTAATATCTTTTATTTTTGGGGTACTCAATCACAATTATGAGAAAACTCTTATTTGTTCTTGCCATCTAATCCTCTTGCTAATTGCCTTTCATTAAAATGAACTGTCCTCTCTATTTTGCATCTTGCTTAAACTCTTTCTACCAATCTATGTGACTGTATCCCAAACCTGACTTACTCGACATTTCCTCAAATCAAGACTTTATTGAGACCTTCTAACCTTGACCCTTGATTGATCGAACCCTAACTATATTCATCTAGTAGCCTATCTATCCCTAGGACTGTGTTCCTAAATTATTTACTAGATTCCTGATTAATTTTATTTAATGAGTTAATTTGATCTTCTTCAATTTTTGCATCAATTTGTCACGTCTCAAACTCCCACTTTCTATTCTAGATCATTGGACGTCCTTTACATTGACTTAGATATTCAGAGTATAATACTAGCTGTTACCTCCCAACAAACTTCACATGTAAGACCTAGACTAGCCTACCTTTATGTAGGTATTCCATGTCCCATTAAAACCCGTCTCCTTGTACTCTATTTCCTTGACATGATTTTCTGGTCAAATGGCTAAACTATAACCTCTACCATGATACTAAATTAATTCTTATTTCAGTTAGAGATCCACCTTGGCTCAATTCTTTCGACCTGGCATGTGATGGTGTTCTGCTTGAACCCTCAAATACTTAACCTTGTACCTTACCTTGAATGCTTGACCCGATTGGTTAAGAATCTTGGACTATGTATCTTCTTTCATCATTTCCACCCTTACTTATATCTTATGCTATAAATTTATCCTTAAGTTTTATAAGCTTATCCTTTCGAACTTGATCATGATATATTTTATTGGGTGTACACCCACTAATATATTATCTAATCAGAACCGGCACATGATGGTCTGATCAACCTATTGTGTTTTGGTTCGCTTTTTCATATATTAATCTACGTGGATAGAGACACAGTTAAACTTACCCTAGAATCTTATCCACAACAGCCTTGACAATTCTCCTTGGAATTATTTTATCACCTATGAACCTCGTATTCATACCCAGTTGGATTAAATTTAATCATGACCTGGATCTTCATCATTGGATGCTCGTGCTCATACTTGATTTCATTAATTTCCCATCTTGCCCAATCTCGATTTATCCTAAAATTGATCAACTTAGATCGTGTCAAGACTAAAATCTATTGTGATTGTTTGTACCTAAATTTTCAATTTTCTTTTTATGGAATGGTAACTTTAATGATTTCTCACTTGTTAATGACCCATTTTCATATAGGAGGGTAGACGACCCTATAGTCTTGATGATTGTTGTTTTCTTACCTTCCCAAATTTGGACACCTTAGATTGCTTGAACGTTTTGATACCATAGGACAGTATTGATCTAGAATGACTAGTGCACCTAGATGAGACCACAGACTGTTCCATTTAACCTGTCCCCCTGGTACCACTATTTATCATGATTTTGGTTCAATTTAGGCCATAGACCCTTCCCACTCTAAATTGTGATCACCGTAGACACGTTACCGTGACTTTTAAATTTGGAACACAAGACTAGTTGTTTTTTCAAAACTAATTTCACATACGTAACCTAGACATGACATACTACACCTATGACCTTAGTGTCCCACTCAGGCATACCATTGTATGCTTCATTGCTTAGTACAATTTTTTTGACCCGAGGCTCCATCCTGATTTACCCCATGGAGTTACTTTTGGCTCCGATTTGATTTAAGGACACCTTATGACCTAAAACTGCCAGCCAATTTTTGGACATGACCCAGTATAGGTCTACTACCCATATTTTGCTTGTTGACCTTGTATGTTGCCTAGGTAGTGGCTTCGTCCTTGATTGTTGGAGGTTTGACCTAGGAGGAGTACGACCATCTAAATTTCGAGGACGAAATTATTTTAAGGTGGGTAGACTTGTAACACCCTATTTTCTGAAATTGGGGATTTTTGAAAATTTATTATTTTATTATTTAATAGTGGTATTTTAGTCATGGCAAGATTTTTTGGTGATTTTAGTTAAGTTAAACCATTTCTAAAGTCATGCTAAGTCATGACTTATGACTTTGTGATTTTGGTTAGTATAACTTAGTATAAACCCTAGTTTTCCTTAACCTAGAAGTTGCCGTGACCATGAGAGCTTAGCCATAGGCTTAGAACACCAAATTAGTGATTTTTGGCCAAAAGGGTATTTTGGTAATTTTTTAGGAATTATTTGGAATTATTTAGATTTATGTGATTTATTATTATTTAATTAGTTGATTAGTGTCATGTTAGCTTCTAACCTAGTTTAGCCCTAATCTAGAGGTTAGCCACTAACCTAGAAGACTAATGATTAGATATTAGCCTTATGTATAAATATCTAGTTAGATAAATATCTAGATATTTCACTTTTTAGATATTTAGAACCTAAATATCTAACCCCCTTAGTCAAAGACTTAGGGGCTAAGTTTGCAAGTGGTAGGACACCCTCCCCTACCCCCATGGCAGCCAAGGGCACCCCCCTACACTACCCCCCTTCCTGTATAATCCCATTAATTTCATTCATGATAAATTTACATGAATTTTATACCTAGAAAATCCATTTCCTACACAAGACCACAACTTGATCAATTTTGATCCAAATCACCTCTAGTTTCTTGCATTGGACTCCCCTACACTAGAGGGTACTAGTTAGGGCCTGTTATTGAGGATTTGTAGGCTTTTGGCATCACAAAGTTGAAGGATACACACCCCCCCTCTCCTTTGATTTTCATTGGATTGCACCAATAGGTAAATACTCTCAAACTTAGTTAAAATCCTGTTTTTTCTTCATAATTGCATTCATATAGGACTACCTGAACTGTAGGTCAAATTTGGTGGAAGTTTGAGTTGATTTGGTGTCCGTATCGGACACGTATCCTAGACTAGGAAACTGTGTTTGATGAAATGCCACTGAGAAATGGTTTTTATTAAAATGTAGAACAAATCATATTTTCTGGTAGCCCTAGATATGTAGGACACAACCCTAACCTATTTGACTCAAAACTGTGTCGTGTCCGTGTCCAAATTGGACACGAACCGACTGCACGATACCCTCGTGCATGCCCTGCTACTCGACACTTAGTACGGACACTGTGGGACACGTGGACACGTGAAAATTTACACAGAGGAGGGGGCAACCTCTGACATGCCCCCCCTCGAGTTTGAGACACGTTGGTGTCATGTCGAGAGAGCACGGACACGTGCACTGGTCGTGCACTGTCAGCACACACGCGCACGGGCACGACTTTGAGCGTGTACGACTTTGGACACGAACCGACTGCACGATACCCTCGTGCATGCCCTGCTACTCGACACTTAGCACGGACACTGTGGGACACATGGACACGTGAAAATTTACACAGAGGAGGGGGCAACCTCTGACATGCCCCCCCTCGAGTTTGAGACACGTTGGTGTCGTGTCGAGAGAGCACGGACACGTGCACTGGTCGTGCACTGTCAGCACACACGCGCACGGGCACGACTTTGAGCGTGTCGTGTCGCGTGGATACGACACTAGAGTGTCTCGTAGTGACACGGGCATGAAGCCCTATTCGTGGCGTACACGTGGACACGAGCACGTGGTGCATCGTGTCCTGTGTCACGAGTACGAGGCTTGTGAACACGTGCACGACGCTGTGCACTGTGTTCGTGTATCAGTGTTTACCCGTATGGGGTTTTTGTGTGATTGGACACGTGAAACCGTGTCGTGGTGTCGTGTCAGGCACCTAGGATACTAGTGTATGTGTGGGGTGTTAATTACCAACCCATAGGATCGAGTCTTAGTTTGGTTTCGTGGGTGAAATCGGGTTTACCCTTGTTTACCTACACAGTCCATTAGTTTCCTGATTTTGTATTATTTCCAGTTTTGTAAAATCGATTTTCAAATCGATTTTTAATATGATTTACACATTGTATAGGTGTATTTTAGTATATGTGTATGTAGTATATATGTATGTGAGAGTGTAGGTGAGTTTTGGGGAAAAATGGTTGTGTGTAGGTGTAGTTGTGTGTGTATACACATGTTGTGTGTATGTGGACTGTGTGTGTGTGTGTTGGGAGCCAATTTCTGGTTCCAGAATTTCTGGAACCTCTTCCCCCCCATTCCTGTTCTCTCATACTCTCTTGCTCTCTCTCTCACTGTCCAGTCACTCTCTCTATCTCTGTCTAACTCTCTCTCACTCTAACTCTCTCTATATCCCTCTCTCTATTCCCCTCTCTCTATATATATATGTTATATTATGTATAGATAATTATTGGTATATATAGTTGATATATATTGGGTATTATATATGTATATATGTATGTATTTAGGTGTGTGTGTGTTGGGGTTGTTTCCTGTTCTCAGGAAACTGAGAACAGTTCCCCCTTGACTGTTAAGTCTCTCTCTCTTTCACTTTCTCTCTCACTCTAAGTCTCTCTCTTACACTCTCTTCCCTCTATGTATATATGTAGTGTATATATATAGGTTATATATATATATATATATATGTATATATATATATTGATATATATATATATATATAATATTTGTATAAATTCTCATGTAGTGTCATTATATATATATAGATATGGGTGATGATATTATGTATAGTATTCATATTGATATATATATATAGGTAGTGGATACTTGGGTATATCTACATATATAGATATATGTATATATCTATGACTTCTAGTTATAGGTTACATGAAAACCTACACTTAGCCTATGGCCAAGATTATTAGCCTATGGCTTGGGGCTAGCCCTAATGGCCCAAAACCATGACCTAATTGACCTAAAAATGACTAGTTCAACTAGTCTGACCATGTTTGACTTAATCACCCTATTGACTAGTCTTTGTTTGACCTAATTACCTGACTGACTAGTCTTTGTTGACCAATACCTTAGTTGGTCGAAGTTTGACCTAGACTTGACCCAGATTGATCATGTTGACTAGTATTTGACTAGTTTGTTTTGAATGTTGACCAAGATTGACTTTAACCTAGATTTGACTAATCTTGACTTGTTTGACCTTGATTGACTTTATTTGACTTAGTTTGATTTCCTGTAACCTAGTATGACTTCCTGTGACCTAGTTTGACTATTAGAGTTTACCAAGAGTTGACTTTTGACCAGATTGACCTAGAATCATGTAGTTTGCATTGTATACTTTATTTTTATCATTGTGGATATATTGTGACTTGTATTGCTCTGATTAGGAGCCATACACCTCTCCTCAGACAGTATATCCTCTTCAGACATTCAGTTATCAGGCGAGTACATTCTCTGACCGTTTCATATTTGCCAGGATTTATATTCTTGCTCTAGATTACTTTACTTGATGCTGACACGATTGTTATCACGGATTGGTACTATATGGATCTTTTCATGAGATGTTATCCCTCTCGGGAGCATCAGATACAGCATGTTTGTGCTTTTCACGAATCATCATGTATCTCTATGCTTTCATAGATTCACGAATCGCTTGTGACTCATGTACTCTCATGCTCACAGAGCCTCTTATGAATCTCCCATTTATGGGCTTATCATGAATCTTAACATAACTTGAACGGATCCTTGTGTTTTGATTGGGGATGGGGGAGTGGAAATAGTCATGTGGATATTACCCCAGTAGCTGTAGTCATGAATCACTCCTAGCTGTAGTCATGAATCTCCTATGCTATTTCACATGTCTATATTTTACTCTGACTCACTAGACACTGCTAGTTCTCTATTATAGTAGATATTTCATTACAGTTATCTCTTTTGCTACATGTATCTTCTTTCAGCATTTCCTGTATTTTACTCTATTGCATGCTTTATATTTCCTATCATACTATGCACTGCGTGAGATGTATTGTGCTCGTTCCTGTCCTGATTGGACCTGTTGAAAATATTACAGAGGATGAGGATGAGGCCCTGGTGTCTACCTATTATGGAGCAGGACTAGATGACACTTATGTTGAGGACCCTCAGCAGGATCCACCTGCAGCTGAGGATGTTGTTCCAGTAGTCTAGACCAGTTTAGTCTAGGCAGTCTTTCTATATTATCATTTTGTCTCACATTCTGAGTTGTATTTTGAGATGTGGAGATGTATAGACTCTTAGACTTATTGTATTATGAGTTGACATTCTGATGTTATGTTATCCTAGACACTTGGACTTATTTCATCTATTCTACTGTTCTCTTTGAGTTACTGTCTATCTATCTATCTTTCATTCTTCTACCTAGATGTGATTGAGATTATTTTCTGTTTGTCACCTCCATTCGGAGAGTATAAACTGTACAGGTACTTTATATTGTTAGATGATTGACCTAGGACAGCGTTCTACCGCCGACACTGCGGCGTAGGCTGGACGTACCCACTTCTCGTGCCCTTACTCTAGGGTGCGGGTCGTGACATCTCTACTTAGTGTGAACCTATCGATTCAGAGTTAACTTCTCTAGGTTGATATATTATCCCGAGCTCTTGATCTTAGTGGCAAGCATACATTCCGTTAGCATCATCGATTTGAACGTTGAACTTTAAGAATTTAGTTGGCGGGAAGGAGTAGAAAAGAAGGGGCCGAAGAACCACCCACCTAAGGAGATTGCGCCGAGAGTAGGAGAACGCTTCGCGACAGTCAAGCGTCAGTTACACGAACTCCTGCAATGGCACGAGCATCGAATTAGAACCCTTTCTTCAATCCTTCCTTCGAAATTCCCAAAGATGCATTCAGAAATCGACGCGAAAGCACACTATCAAATCCACGCTACAATTCGTTCAGAAAGCCAAGAAAACCAATAAAACCAACGGCAGACGGGTTGCGTCGCTCTCTTTAGAGTTCCTTCGCCAAGACGCCGCCTACCGCATCTAGGACTTATTCCAACAGTAGTCGATCCATTAGTTGGAACGGTACTCATATCACTCGTCCAAATCGATTTTATTGATGCCATGGTTTTTGTATACCAAACTCGTCGCCGGGTCAGACTAGCCATCTATGTTCCCGACCATGTCTAACTTGGCACGAGCCTATTACATAGTGCTTCACCCCAACGGAAGCGGGGCACTACACATAGTCTCTATGATATCCGAAAACATATAAATATTTGAAATCACTTTACTTAGAATCCCTGCCCCGCCAGTATATAGCTGGCTGCAGTGAACTTTCGGCTCCGTGACTTCAAATAACGATATGTTACCGAATATTCTGTCAACTTTATCCATTTCCCAACAATTATCAACGATGCAATCCAAGAGATCAAAATATGAATAATTTAGGATAAAGTCTCAAATAATACCCGAAAACCTATGAATGTCTGTAATCACTTCAACTTAAAGTTCTTGTCTCGCCAGTGCGCTACTGGCTGCAGTGAACCCTCAGTCTCCATAATCCAGCTAATGGCTGCAGCGCGCAACTGTCATGACATAGTAAGTCATCGAATAGCCTCTCGACTTTATCCCTAGGAATTTCAAAAGAGTTCCAAGGAATTCAAAATGAGTTTCAATAGTCCAAGTCACGAAAATGGGAAGTTACCTGACTGTTAGAATACAAGGATTTATTTGGTACTAAGAGACGACAAGGGATCCGGTCGGTGAGTACAAAAGGACAACCAGGGAGATTTAAAATTTCAGACAGGACGAAGTTTCAAATTATGATGGAATATCAATTGATATCTGGAATGGTAACAAGATTCCATATATGGAACGTTATCCCGAAAGGATAACAGAGACTCGAAGGATGAACTGAGACAAGGTATTAGATAGGAGACAAGTTTCAAAATAAGAAATAAAATCCCGTACTGGAAGCAAGGTTCAACAACATCTCAATTAACAACGAAACCTCAGACAAAATTTCGAAGGAAAAATAACCTCCCGTAGGATACAAGGTCTCAATTAGAGAACCAATATCAACAAGGTCGTGCTTAGGAAATAAAATATCGACTAGAAAATCTTGACGAGGAGAAAGGTTTAGAATAATGACTAGAAAACAGGTTTTAATAGGAGACAAGGTATTGGATTGTAAACATGAAACAAGTGAATCTCAATAGCAACAAAATCGTAAATAGAGAACAAGTCCCGAATAAAGTCAAGAATAGAAAATAGAATCTCAAACAAGCATCAATAGAAGCGAAGGTTCAAACAAGGTTTCAGAATGATATTTCAAGTAGGAATAATTCTGGAATAGTACAAGTTCGATTAGCGAACAGAATATCAATAAACGAGTAGGAACAAGTATTCATGAAACAAGCAAAATCTTGGATAGGAGACAAGATCGAAAAAATAGTGGACCAACAACTCTCGACTAGAAAATCAAGGTCATGAATGAGGAAACAAGTCTCGAGTAGGAAACGAAATCTTCAAAACCCTTAAAGGTATTTGCAACAATGTCTGCATAGGACGGAGCTTTAAACAAGTTTCGAATAAGGAGCAAGATTTCGAAATGAATTCTCGAAAAACGATTAAATATCAATTAACACAAAGTTTGATAAAGAAACAAAGTTTGCAAATAGGAGCCATCACTAGGAAACAAGATCATGAATGAATGTACAAACGGTATCGAATAATGGATTTCAAACAAATATCGAAAAGTGGGTCTGAAACAAGTTTGTCGAATATGAAACAATATCTTGAAATAAGTTTCGAACGTTAATCAAGGTTCCAAAATAGAAACAAGTTTTAAGAAATGATCAATGTGTTAGGAGGAATTTAAGGAAAGACTGGATTATTAATCAAGATACATGGTTTTCCCAACCATGCAAAAGAAATCTTCTGTCTTCAGTCTATCTTCAATGTTTCTCCGGGACTGGAATCACTTCAACTTCTTCAATTGTCCTGACATAGGTTGATCCCTGCGGTAGTGCTTCATGTGATTGCTGAATCTGGAGAGGCTGGTCCCCTTGCTGTAGTCCTGGTGCTCTTCGTGTTCGTCCTTGGGCAGTGCGATCAGCGGTCTCCAGCAGTCCTTGACTTGGTGGGCAGGCGATCAGCAGTACAAGCATAGCTTTCGTTTTTTTTGCGGCACTCTTTGTAGTGGTGTCTTGAGCGGCGACAGAAATTGCAATTGGTTGCTGGCTGGATCTAAGTCTGAATCTGATGATGCGATTGAAGAACACTGTCTGAGTCTAATCACGCTTTGTGGATCCAGGCTAGTTGTTGTCTTCGTCATAAGTCTTCGTGTCTCTCATGTGCTTCAGCTTCCCATCTTGTTGTATGTGCTACGAGCTGGATCTCCTGGTTGGCGACTTCAATCTTCGGAGGAGTCGGATCCTCACATGCTGAGATGATGTTCAGTGGCGGCTTCAGGTTCTCGATCTGCTCCTCGGTGCAAGATATGCGCTCTGTGTCGGAAAGTCCAAGGATCCGAAGAAATCAGAAGTCATTCCTGGCTCGTAGTGTGTATCCACCAGTCTGGCTTGGGAAAGGATGGCATGCTCTCTCTGGTGTCATCTTCAACATCTTCGTCAACAACGTACTACCCATAGGGATAGTAGGGCGATAGAAGGTAGTGGAGGCAGGAAATCTTCAAGTGTAGGTGGATTAATAGTTCCGGTGTCGCGTGCTTTTGAACTATCTGAAAAACAGAAAACGGTTAAAATAACCTAGACCTAAATATAGCAAGTGTTTATAGAATATCAATATACCTGATATACCTGATATACCCTTATTTTCCGATTTTCCTATGCTGTGATCAAGTTTCCCTAGTTTAATCAAGTCCCCCAATAGTACGCTAAGACCTAGGTACCAATATGATAGACCTGCATGGGCCACCACTAAAAATATGTCACGACCCGCTCCCGAATAATCGGACACAAGTCGGACACGCCCAGCCTTCGTCGTTAGACACGACGAAGTAAGCTTTACCAAACTAGGAAAATCTAACAGATAATCATGAAAGTGTACAATCACAGCATCTAAAACGTATCCCAGAATGATCACCATAATCCACAATTCTATGTATGTAATTGTACGAGTCATCAAGAATGAAATGTACATGAATTCTAAAGACAATATCTAAGAGTAAAGCTAATAGTCTAAACCTGAAACCTCAAGCTAAGTCATGAACCATCCTGCTCAGCTAAGATCCCGGGCTCTGGCCCATATGGTAGAATGGTATCCTGCAAGTATACCTGCAACTTATCCAGTCAGGAGCGGAGCTAGTATATCCAGAGAAATGAACATGTACATCATGGTATGAATCAAGAAAACATGAATAAATGTAAAGTACAGGAAATGAGAATAAGACATGAAACTGAACAGGAAATACTGAAAGTAAAACAGGAAACATGGTAAGAGTCCTGAGCATGAAATACAACCTGAATATGAAGTACAACCTGAACATGAAATACAACCATGAAATCCTGAAATACAAACTGAATCCTGACATGTGCAATATTTGAAATACTTCTAGAGTATGATCGGCTTGGGTAGATGCAATGATAATGAAATGGTACGGCTTTGGCCCCGTGTGCACGGTACGGGACCCAAGCTATTCACATGAGTAGTAACAGGATTTGATCACATATCTATAGTATTTCCCCTCCCAGACGCAAATGATACATGGAACATGAAACCAGACAATATCGTGAACTATCGTGTCATCAAGGAGATACAAGAAAGGATATGAAGACATAAGAAATGAACAAATCAGAGGAGTATACTTGCCTTGCTCAGGATGATCGAAGATGGGTAGTATATCTGTGAGTCCACCTGGTATTAAGTACAAGTTGGTTATATACAATTCACCATTGATTAGATATTGTTGTTAACTATTTACCCATCTAGGTTCAATGTTAAATCCAACTGTTTAAATTTTAGATATTGGATGAGTAAAATAGAATAAATACTAATTTGGAATTAGACTCATTTTTAGGAATAATTCTTATTATCCAAAATAATAATTTCGAATGTTTTTAAACCATATAACACCTTTAGAATGAACAAAAATAAATATAAAGACGAAATCCGTACTGTTGCTACATACAAACCCCACACTTACTCACAAGCAACACCACCAGTCCCATACCTCACAACAAAACTAGTCCACAACCAAAACCCAACTATAATGGATACACAACTTAACTATCAACAAAAATAGGTTATTATAACCAATGAGCCAACACAAAAAGCCAACACAACATTCTTTGTTTACTGGATTCGAATACTCAGTGGCCAAACTAAATTGAATCCTCATTTCTTATGTTCTAATCAAAACTCTTCTTGGCGCCAACTGATACCAAACACAACCCTCCTGGCCAACCATAGGTACACACTACAATCACAGCTATATTGGCTTAGAATGGTTTCAAATAATAGGAATTCCTTTCATCCTATAGAACCATTCATACCCCACATTTAACCCAACCTGCCATATCCAAATCAAAGATTGCAGACTGCAAGAACACCTATAAACCTAACAGAATTAAACCAAGAAAAATAAAATACAAAATTGAATACAAAAGATAAAGTACAACCAATCGAATAAAAGGGAATTCTCCATCCTACTCAGAAGAATCAAAATAAGAATTAATACAACTATATTGCAAGAATATCAAATACTGTGAAGCATTCTAGCTTCACTCAAAAATACATAGTTAAGAATTGACACTCCTATTGCAAAACGTACGCTAGAACCAAGCCCAGGTCTCCTCAACACAATACTGTAGTAATCCAGCTCCTTCTACTGTACTTGAACGCAACCCGGACACGCACCCATACCTCGATACGAACATCATGAATATACCCAGGACACAGCTAACACTGAATCACGAGTCACACGACTCCCTACGATCGATCCTGCCCTGCCCAACACTGAACACGGTACACATATCCCTCTCTACAAGACCACAACAAAATAATAATAAACAAAAATCAAGAAATATACCTGCAGCAGATATTTCGTCGACACAACGTCTTGTGTCAGGTTAATTGTTCAAGACACCGGTCCTCCACTGTGACAAGGAATCGAACACATGGTGCTCATGAATTATAAAGAAAAATATCAAAGTTCAATACTCTACATGGATCAAATTCTTAGGAATTACAACTCAAAATCAATTACCTATAGGTCAATCTTCACAATAAACTCCAGTAATATGTTAACTAATCACTCCTCGATCTAGTCGATATTCATTTGGATCAACACAACTGAATCAAAATAGAAGTGAATGATTGATCAACCCACAAATTGTCAAGAACAGAGGTCCAATTAAATTAATAAAGAATCGGACGAGGACTTACGACTTAGAGTTAACGATCGGAAGCCACGTCGAGGAAATTCGTCGTCGATCGTCGGAGATAAATCAGTCACCGCTCAAAACAATCGCAGTCATGCGTCGTCGAGAAAACAGCAACGTGCCGCCGGGAAAGAAGGTCGTCGTCGTCGAATGTCGCCGGTGAGTAGCACCGCCGTGGACTGGGCTGCCAGAGGAGGAGATCACCATCGTCGCGTGGTGGCGTTCCCTGTGGCTCGGCCGAAGTGGCTCGGTCGCCAGAGATTCGTCACTCCGATCAACCGCTCGTCGAAGGAGATCTGCTCGTTACTGATGGAGAAGTGGCTGGTCACCGGAGAAGGGTCGTCGCCGTCGCCATCAGAAGAACGATGCGCGTCGTAGAGATCATCGTGGAGAACTTTGACGCCGGAGAGACGATCCCACCACCTAATTGCGGTGGAGGGCCGCCTGGACGCCCAAGAATTAGGGTTAGGGTTCACCCAAAGAACAATTTGGGGAAAAGATGAGGGAGAAGCTCGATTTCAGTTTGGAGAAAATGAGCTATGAGCTGTTGAGCTCCATTCTCTCTCCTCTGGGTTTTTATAAAAAAAGGAAAATGGGTTCATTTGCAAAATGGTACTTCAAAATTTGTTATTTACAAATCATACCATAAAGTTGTCAGAAGTTTGTTATAGGTTGTTATAATAGTTTGGGGACCACCTAGTTAGTTAGTGATTTGAAAAATAATCTTGAGAAATTATTCTCCACCAACTAACCATGATGAAACAATTCAAGGATAAAATTTATGAAAATAAAAATATTAATAACTTGAATATCATTCTTTCAAAATATTTGAAATAAACCAAAATTTACGAAACTGGAAGAAGTGGGGTTACAGTTCCAGCCGAATCAATTTTTTTACTGGACAAGGAGGATAAAGTGAGACTTTGTCGGTGGATCCAGGGCCTAAATTTTTTTGACAGATATGTGTCAAATCTGAGAAGATGTGTCGATCCGAAGGAAAGCAAATTGACGGGTATGAAGAGCCATGATTGTCACGTATTCATGGAGAGGTTAATTCCGATTGCATTTCAAAAATTCTTACCGCAGGCAGTTTGGGATCCATTGACGGAGCTTAGCATATTCTTCAGGGATCTTTGTTCTAAGAAATTGCTCGTTGATCGTCTAGAAAAGCAAGAGAAGGATATTGCGGTAACAGTACTGTGCAAGCTAGAGAGGGTATTTTCTTCTGGATTCTTCGACTCTATGGAGCATTTGCCGATTCATCTTTCCTATGAGGCACGTATTGGTGGACCCGTCGAATATCGATGGATGTACCCGTTCGAACAAAATTTGAATCACCTAAAAAGAAAGGTGAAAAATAAGGCACGGATCGAGGGTTCTATTTGTTCTCGAGGAGATTACAAACTTTTGTTCGATGTATTTCAAGCCTCATGTTGCAACTAATAGAACGAGAGCTTCCAGAAACGACGACGGAGATCATGAATGTAATGATACAATACTGAAGGTATTCAATGCTCCAGAAAAGCTATCGGGTAAAATGAAGAAGAGATATTTGAACGATGATGAGCTAAGGGCTGCTCAGGTGTATGTATTACTCAACTGCGACGAGGATGAAGTAGAGAAGCTGGAGGGGTAAGTAACTAATACGTCTATATTATTTTAATAGTATTGATTATTATACTATTACATTAATTGAACGATGTTGTTTTTAGGATATTTGATGATGATGTGAGGTCAGGTAGGCCACACATAACAGAAGAAGAACTAGAACAAGAAATAAGACATTATTTTCCATTATGGTTGAGTGCATATGTAAGACTTGAGAACTCTGTAATTAGTTCACTGTATATGCACTTGAGAATGAGCTTAATTTCTTTTTTCGTGGTATTTAGGTCGATCGTCCATATGCAAGACTTGAGAATGAGTCTATTAGAACGCTAACCAAGGGACCAATTTATGCTACAAAAATATGGCCAAGCTACTGTGTAAATGGGTTTAGGTTCAAGTCAACAACTTGTCCGATCAGAGACAACTTTGTGGATCTCGATTCCACCAAAAATAGTTGTTCGTGTATCAGATCTTTGAACTACAAAGATGTTGATACGGGCAACGATTTCTATGACGTCCTACGGGAGATTGTGGAGCTGACATATAGTTATGGAATAGAGCCTGCTAAGATTGTGTTATTCAGGTGTGATTGGTTCGATCCGATTGAAGGTCAAGGTTGGAAAGTAGACAAGCACGGTCTTGTGGATATAAACTATCGGCGTCGATATCAAGCCTATAAACCATTTGTCCTATCAAGTCAGCCTCGGCTCGTGTACTTCACAAGTTATCCTAAACGGGAAACAACAAGGTCGGACTGGTGGACAATATGCAAGACCAAAGCTAGAAATACCTTTGAGGTTGACGATATAGCTTATCAAGAGGATGAACTACCTCTTGTAACTAATATTATAGAAGTGGACACGACGGAAGTTCCTCATTACACATCTAATTGTGTAGAAGAAGTAGAATTATCTGAAGAGGAAGATGCAGATGAAAGTGAAGATGTAGAGGAGGAAGAAGAAGAAGAAGATGAGCTAAACGAACAAGATGAATTTTCAGAAGAGGATTAAATCTGTACGTTTGTTTTATCATCATATTTGACACTTTAGTGACACTTTTATCATATAAATCTGTGACACTTTAGTGACACTTTTATCTGTGACTATGATATTTTTCAAAAATCTGTGATGTCTATCATATAAATATGTATATTTATTTTATTGTCATATGTTATTATCAGGTATGACTAGACCTGGACGACGCGAAGAATATTATGTTAGGCAGTCTCGTGTGCGTCAGGTTGGGGATGCAGATTCCGTACCCTCATCCTCATCTCCGAGTACGCCAGTGTACCGTTCTGTTCCCGGTCCATTACCGGGACAGGGCAATTCCAGCAGGTTGGCGACTCCTTCCTAGTCGTCCAGCATTCCTTCCGCGTCCAACATTCCTCCTGCGTCCAGCATTCCTCCCGCGACCAGCATTCCTCTTGCCGACGCCGAGCATATGGAGGACTGCAATCAGACTGATCCTGGTCAGACAGGAGGTGAGAGCGACCCTCCATGTGCTCCCCTAGACGAGACGCGTATGGAGATTTGGACGGACGGGCCTACAAAGTAAGTTAATTAGTTAATATATATTTCTCAAATGATTATATGTACATATATATTCATGAAATTTATTATTGTATAGATATCGGCCTCCTGCAGTACAGAGACAGTTGGGATTATTTCTGAGACAGAACTACGATGGGCCTTGGATTAACTATTCAGATGCTCCCGCAGATAGGAAGGCCTTTTGGTTGGCCCGCTTCAAGGTAAAAAAATTTGTTTATTTTTAAATTTTAATAATCATTTGTGTATATTACACAACTCTTTCTATTTTACTTCTTATAGAGGACCTATTTCTATCCACCACACCGGGCGGCGAAGATCGAGGTCCAATTTTCTGCCGTCGCAGGCAAGCTCATCCGTGATGCGATCTACGACCAGAAGTCTCGTGATCGCTCCGGAAAGTCGATCCATGGTTGGATCACGCCAGAGCAGTGGACTGCGATGAAGGCTAGATTCGACGAGGCCAGGTACCAGGAGCGGTCTGACAAGGCCAAGATGGTGCGGTTGAGCGCCAGTAAGTGGTATGGTGGCTCCATTCCTATGACGAAGTATTTTCGTCGTCTGGTACGTTTCCTATGACGGACATCATTTTATATATAGTTAGATAAAATATTTAATACTAATAATCGATAATATATTTTAACCGTTAAAAGAGGGTGAGGACCCCAACATGGTGACCGTCTTCCTGGTCACCCATCGAGGGCTGGGGAGTTTATTGACGAGAGGACGACGCAGACATATGTACGTTCTATTCTTTATATTAATTTACTATAATTTAGAAAATAGAAAAATAGATATCAATATAGACTTTAGCAAACACTTAGACGTTAGCAAACATTATTCTAGGCTGAGTTTCTTCGGCTACAAGAGGAGACGGCTGCTGCTGCTAGTGCGCCAGCAGAGGAAGGGGCTGGTACTTCCTTCCAGCCGCCTATAGCTCCATCGCCGGACGACCTCTGGATGACCGCCGCTGGTGGTCTTCAGAAGGGTACGTACTACGGTACGGGATCCTACGATGCCTATTTGGCTTCAGAGTCATCCCGAGCCCCCTCTGTCAGTGCGTAGTCTCCATATTCGCAGGCGTCATCACGAGCTCAGGATATTGGTCGTCAGATCGACGAGCTGCGTCGCGAGTTGCAGCAGCAGATTTCTGATCACCATACCGCAGAGCGACGATCCGACGATCCGATGATCATCGGACGATTTGATGCGGTCGAGCGCAGTATACATGAGCTGATGAGTCTGCAGCAGGCTACAGCTGCCAGCTTGCACACGCTCACCGAGTCTACGGAGCGCACAGAGCGTAGACAAGTCGAGCTGGAGGGATCGCAGAGGACCATGTCTGCCTCACTCATTCAGATACATACTTCGATTGAGGAGAGTTCTTAGAGGATGGTGAGTACCCTTGCTGCGCATGCTGAGCGACTGCGAGAGCTGGAGCAGATACGTCCTCCCGGTCCATCGACGACGCCGACTCCAGACGTTGCACTGCCTCCTACTGCCCCTATGGTGCAGCTCACACAAGAGCAGTATGAGTTCATGCTATCTCAGATGCGCAGCAGGGGTCCTCAGTGATCCAGTAGATTTTTTTATCATCTTTGTATGTATTGGCCCTATGGGCCCATTGATCATTGGTACACTGATTTTCATTCTTATTTGACTCTGTTGGACATGTATGTTTCTTGGACATGTATGTTTGTGATATTTACTTTGTTGGCATTTTTATTGAGTACATATATGATATTTACTTGGACATGTATGTTTGTGATATCTGCGACGGGGATGACAAATATACCTACGCTGGGTTATAAGCGATGATCTGATATACAAAGGAGGTGCTGCCCAAATTTTAAAAAAATATGTTTGCTATTTTGTGATGATGTGTGTCTGTGTAAACACAGACACACAGCATAACAAAAATACCGAATATATATTTTTAATTTTTTTTCATAAGATCTGCGACGTATAGCGACGTTCTGCGACGTATAGCGACGTATCCTGACGTCGCTAATTAGCGCCGTTACGTCGCTATCCGTCACAATGTAGCTGACGTGGCAGATAGTTGACGTCGCTAATTTGGTCGCTATACGTCGCTACACTGCTGATGTGGCAGGCATGCCATGTCATCACATAAAAAGAAATGATATCGCTAAGTAGTCGCACTACATCGCTACTTTGGCGACGTACAATTTCGTCGCCCTCCGTCGCTAATATTGCGACGACCCAGCGACATTGGGGTGACGTCGCAAACAGCGACGGAGGGCGACGAATTTGTCATCTGCGACTAGCTTTTCCGCGACCTTTATATTTCGTCGCTAAAGTCGTCGCTAATTACGTTTAGCGACGTATTTTCCTTATTTAGCGACGTATCCTGACGTCGCTAATTTGCCTTATTTTAGTAGTGCTTGTTATCCCAACCGGAAGTCTGAGTTGTATGGCTCCTTCCTCTTGCATGTAGTTAGCTTCGAGTTGTATAGCCTCGTCCTCTTGCATGATGTTAGTCTCTTCATGTTCTGTTCCTGCCCTCGGTTGTTCTTCATTGACGTGGCAAGCTTGCGTCAAATGGCCAAAGTGTTTACATTTGTGGCAACTCGGGGGGACCCATTCGTAGTCGACAACTTGATAGTATACCTCTCCATTTGGTATTTCATATGCGACCTCTCGTGGAAGTTGAGTCCCGGTTTCAATTTCAACAAATATTCGAACATATTGTAGACGAGAGCGCGTCCGAGTGGCTTCATCAGCTTTGATAGGTCGGCCTATCAAAGTAGCCAATTTCATCATCATGGTCTTATTCCAATATTGGATGGGCAAACCTGGAAGACGGACCCAGATTGGGATAATATATATATATATATATATATATATATATATATATATATATATATATATATATTTTTTTTTTATATATATATATATATATATATATATATATATATATATATATATATATATATATATATATATATATATATATATATATATATATATATTTTTTATATATATATATATATATATATATATATATATATATATATATATATATATATATTTTATATATATATATATATATATATATATATATATATATATATATATATATATATATATATATTTGAGAAGTACGGTGATACGCACAGGACTTTGTGTACGTTGCATTACATGTCAGTTGGGCCCACTGTCTCCCAACTCCCACCAAATCACCAAATAAATGAAAGAAATAATACGCCTCTGTGACTCGATCGACTGATCTTCCGCCACCCAGCCGGAATCTTATACCTCTTCTCGATAACTACAAGAGCCCCTCCTCGGTATATATATATTTGGAAACAGTAAATTTGTCAAACGCTACAACTGGAAATCAATCTCCTGACCATTCGGACATCATGTTTCACCACTACCCTCAGGCTAGGGGTTATTGACACACACACATGTGTGTGTGTGACACACACATGTGTGTGTGTCCCCTAAAATCGGCCTCGTCTGAAGTATATGTGCACGTACTGTCAGTCACTCACAGCTGTCGTCGAGATGGCTTGGTGTGGGTGTGATTTGATAGCATTCTTTCGCAGAACCCATGCATGCATGCACTCGCTGCCACTAGAAAAAGATCCAACAGGTGGTGAGATGGAGAGACACAGACTGGACCTTAATTCAGTAGGGTCCAGGATCCGGATCATACTTTCACAATTATTAGGGTTCGGAACAAGTTGCAGCTCTTCGTTTTAATAAGTTTACGTTAGGAATATTTTGTGCTCCACCAAATATTATATATGGGTTGGTTCATAATGATCGCTTTCTCTTGATTTGCTTTGTGTTGGAAGCATAGTGAGATCTGAGTCCGAGTTGATCCATTATGATATTCAACTTGATCCATATTTTAAAAAATATATTTTTATCAAAACAAGGACCAATTTTGTATATTTATAATAAAAATGATATTTTGGCCACAGTTTGTAACTGCGGACTTGACCGTCCGCCGACGTGGCGGTCGGCCATTAGCCCTCCTGCTTTCTCCTAGTCCTATCGGAGCCAGAAGACTATTAGCCGGCCGTCACGTCGGCCGACGGTCACGTCTACAATTATAAATTGTGGACAAACTAGCAGCTCCGTATCTATAATGTCTCATTCGTCTAGAGATGGGGGAGGGGAGAGGCCGGGTGGGGGTGGGGGTGGGGGTGGAGCTCCATTCAAGAGCTATTGGTGAGCCCCAAGGAAAAGAGTCGGAAGATAGGGTCCATTGCTAGGCATATCCAACTATGAAGATGAGAGTGTCACGTCTAATCCTTTATGGGAAGAGCAACTAGGATAAACCTCGCAATAACATAGAGCCGGAATGGTCTGTCTGAGTAGGTGATATCATGATGCCGGTCACTCTCTCGGTCAGCGGATCAACGTACTTTAATTTTTTAACTCCCCATCGTGATGGAAAGAAATAATCTTTTTTTTTTTTATTTTTTTCGTGAAATCGAATCCATCCAACCATAATGCGTCACAATACTTGATTATAAATACACTATTTCTGCCGCACTCGGTGTTCACAATAATGCCCTCCTCGGCATGCAACTCGGTGGCGTCCTGCCTGCTCCTCCACGTCTTGTAAGGTCTGATCATCACTTCTAGTCCTAAAAAACTTAAACGTTTAACTGGACGATAGATACAACCTAACAATATTCACATTAGCTATAATGATGAGCTCCAACAACCATAAATCCATCATATTGTCATTTCGTTAATTTGAGCACAAAGTTAAATAAACACTTATCATTCCACGGAGTCTCTCCAACCTTAGATCCCATATCGGGACCAACCTTACACTTCAATCTTATATATATATCGTGTTATACTAACAAAAATACTATCATTCTTTAAAACACCAATCCACGTTAAATATAAACTAGTAAATACACGTATTTTGCACGTATAATAATGTATAATAAAAATATTATCCATTTATAGTTAAATAATTTTCTAACTCATGTGGTTAAGGTGTAAGATATTTTTCTTGTTTGGTTGAGTTTGATTCTCTATTTTAGCAAATTTAAATATTTTTCAACATTTTTTTACATAATTTATTTTTTAAAAATAAAATGGACCGTGATATAATGACGACTTAGACGGCTCACTTTTGAGCCGTTTTGAAGCCTCATTATATTGTGGAAGATATGCATATCTTTGATCCTAGTGGCTTCATATGACTAAAAGAATCAATTAGAACATTTTATTTATTTCACTTGAAAGCTAATTTACTATCATCACCCTTCATAATTAGCTGAACATTGATACTAAACTATACTTAAGCACAAAAGGTGTTCTTACCTTAAAGTTATTTTTCCCCTTCTTTCTTTTCCAAATGAGTGGGTTCTCATAAACCCTACCTAAAGAAATCTTTTTTTGTTTAATATCAATTGAGTGGGTTCTCATGAACCCTACCCAAAGAAAGACCAAAGGGAAAAAAAATTCTAAAATATAATTGTGATTGGAGAAATATAAAACTACAAAAGCAAAATGCTATGATGGTATGACCAATGCAATATTACAACAAAAAATATAAGCAGGTGTAAAGCATCCTCTACTGTTCAAGCAATGAGGGGAACATCATCTTGATGTTTCTTTCTAAGTATGAGACAAAACCCAGAAATCCAGGGTGAAGTAATTGATATTAGGGCCTCTAATTTTTGCTTAACAAATAGAAAATTCAAAAGTATTTCTTATGTCAACAATAACACTGCACATAAATAAAAAGCCATTAAAAGAATGGTGAAAATTGATACATACAAGATATTAAATCAAGTACACTAAAAATTAAATTGGTGGAGCTTGTGTTTGACTTCATTAGGTTGCATGCATTACCATAAAGTCCATGACAATGCAAGCTAGGTTATATATATTTATAGATAAAATTTATTTGAATGATATAAAATTGGCTAAAAGATATGAAGTTTGAAAAATTGAGAATGAAAATACATTTCGACAAACCGTCTGACGCAATTTCCGCCAGACCGTATGGCTGAATTTGAGCATTTTTTTTTGTGGTTTAATTCGGTTTGGTTTATCTTTTTGTTTGATTGATTTGATTTAAACTTTTAGTTTAGTTTAATCTATTAGATAATTTGTTTTATCTATAATAATTATATATGAACTAATTGATTTTATTATTATCTATAGTAACATATAAATAAATTATATATATATATATATATATATATATATATATATATATATATATATATATATATATATATATATATATATATATATATATATATGTGTGTGTGTGTGTGTGTGTGTGTGTGTGTGTGTGTGTGTGTGTGTGTGAGAGACTAACTAATTAGTTTGTGGTATAACTAATTAATTTATTTATTTATTTATATATACAAATTAATTTGTGTATAAGTACATATATATTTATTTGTATTAATAACTAATTAATTAGTATAGATAATAACACGTTTAATATAGATAATAACAAATTAATATATTAGTATACAAATAACTATAGATAACAATAAATTAATATACAAAATAAAAACTAATATATACAAATTAATATATTAATATACAAATAAATATATTAATATATACAACTAAATATAAAATATGGATAAAAATGAAGTAATATATACAAATTAATATATTCAAATTATTTATTTATTTATTTATTTTTATACATTTATTTAAATAATCCTAAAATTTTAATTACATTGCATTATAATCTGAATAACTCTCCATTTATGATGAAATTGGTAATTGTATATTAATATTATAATGAAAGCTCCACATCAAGGAGAAATTATTGGGTGGTCCGGGCTCACCATGTGGCAATGGTGAATGGTGAACCCGACCACTAATTTGTTGACACGTGGCATAATATTTGGCATAAAAATTTCAAAAAATGTATAATATATATATATATATATATATATATATATATATATATATATATATATATATATATATATATATATATATATTCACTTGCATATAATTAGAAAAAAAAATCAGAAATTTTCATCCTAAGAGAATATTTTAGTAGTATTTACGGGAGAGGGGAAAAGTTTCAGAAATTTCTATATAACGGGACATCGCGCCAACTATAGTGGCGGTGGTGGCCACGATGTGGGGGGGGGGGAGGAGGGGGGACCGCCATCTAGGATGGCGGGATGGAGGGGAGGCCGCCATCCTAGATGGCGCAGTAGGGAGAGAGAGAGGGAGAGAGAAAGGAGAGAGGCGAGAGAGAGAGAGAGAGAGAGAGAGAGAGAGGAGAGGTTGGGGTGTACTGTAGCACTTCAAGTTCGTGACCTTGATAGATTCTAGTTAATTACATAGAAAGTCTATAATGAACATCAACTTTAAAATGCTACAGTGCATGCAAGACTAGGTGCTATGCTCGAGTTCCTGTCTTTATTATGTGATGTATTCATCTCCATGCACTTGTACGTAACATTTTGTCATCTTGGACATTAAAATGCGCTCGTGATTAGGTTAAGAGTTGTTTAGAGAATGTTCAGAGGATAAATGAAGAAATACACCCTCCCGAAATGCCCTCCCCCACCCATCGCGCCATCTAGGGTGGCGGCCCCCCTCCACACCGCCATCCTAGATGGCGGTCTCCTCTCTCTCTCCCTCTCTCTCTATCGCACCATCTAGGATGGCGGCCTCCCCTCCACCCTGCCATCCTAGATGGCGGTCCCCCTGGTCCCTTGTGTGTCGTGGCCACCACCGCCACTATAGTTGGCGCGATGTCCCGTTATATGCAAATTTTTGAAACTTCTCCCCTCTTCTATAAATACTACTAAAATATTTCCTTAGGATGAAAATTTCTGAAAAAAAATAGATTTTTTTCTTTGAAACATATAAAGAAAACTGACATAGAAAATAAGAGAAATGTAGTGATATGATGTATTATGCCTAAGTGACAACAAATTAGTGGTCGGGCTCGCCATTCACTATTACCACATGGTGAGCCCGGAACACCCAATAATTTTTCCACATCAAGAATAGGAATCCCACTTACATGTGTTAGGCAGTTATGTATGAACATAGGAAGGTCCGAAGATTAAGTTAATCACACTACTACTTACATACATGTGTTTGTAAGTGATCAGGAATAGCTAATTCGCTAAAAAAAAAAAGAAATTTGGTTATAGTTTATGAATTTCTTCACTAATTTCCCTCAAACATAAATTTAATTCTAATTAAAAATCTTTGTCCACATTGGATTAGGAAAACACAAAAACTCTATTATTTTCATGATCATTTAAGAACTATTTAAAAGTAGAAAAGATAAACAACATAAAATTCGGATACAAATTCTCTCCTTTCATGGAGAGTGGAGGAGAGAACTTAAAGTTGCTCTCACTCTTTGGATATTTCCATAGGGATGGTTGAGACAATGAGATTTGATCATTGTTCCAAGAATAGTATTTCAAGTGTAGTTTTAATTTATTTTTTTACTTTTAGGCAAGACAATTCCATCAAATTAACTGCATTAATCTTAACGGAGAGAGGTCCCAAACAATATTTTTAAAATCGGTCCAGATCGATCGGTTGAACCTGTCAATCCGTGAATCAATATTTTTTTCGAGCTAGTTTAATACTAACACACCGTTTTCCCAAAAACCTAGTCAACCTGGTCGACCCGATCAGTCATACCATCGAACCGTCTGACTCAGTTAATTTTGAACCGATTTGACCCTGACTTTTGACTTTTATTTTGAACTTTACATGTGATCAAAGTTGATTTTTTTTTTGACTAATTCTACTATAAATTTGTAAAACTTCTAAGTATTATATGTAGTTTTGTACTATATAATATATTCAATGCAAGATTGTAAACCTATATACCTGATTCAATTCGGTAATCCAGTGGATGAACCGATTTCACAAAATCTAGTATCAGTCGATCATCGGTCCGATTTTTAAAACATTTGTTCCAAATATACAAGGCCAAGTTACACGCAAAGTGTAAGTACCTAACTAGGTTATTGATTTGATTAGAAAATAAGGGTTTGACCAGAAAAGCACTCCATGTGAGCTTAACAACTCAAAGTAAAGTAAGTCACCTTCTTGATTTGGAAAACCCTAGTTTTGCACTCCATGGCCACCCAAACATGATGTACCATTTGCAAACGGTCAACAGGAATCGTGGATCGTTCATTACGCAATCTACGGTTGTTGCCGTAATAATGTGATTTGATCATTAGTTAACTAATTATTGGATTAATTAATAGAACTCATGCACCATGCAACAACTCATAATTAGCAAATATGTGTTGATTATAAGTAAAGACGACCTTATTAACGCATTTAATCAAGCAGACACGTGCAAATAAATTGTGTGTGAAGAGTGTATGGTGTTACAGCTGTGTTGTTTTGAACAATTAATCAAGTGCAATTAGAATATTCCAGATTAGAGTTGGTCTTTGATGTGAAATATTGAACTCGGCCTATATGTCTTAAAAGAAAATTCTAGTTTCTGTTAGCCGAGCAACCTTGTTACCTTTGTACCTTTGTTCGTTTCCGCCAGTCGAGCATCCATGAGATCTAACTCCAACATTAGCGAATGTCCGACATCCGGACCACCTTAGGAAGGATGCTTCTAACTCTACCCTGCCTTCCTGTGATTGTCTTCCAGTCCACCTTATGGAGTACAAGAAGAGAGTCCGTATAATCCGATTATATACATGAGCGTTGAACACAATCTGCTCGAACAAATTAGAGCTGCCTAAACCAACACTTAATCTTGGGCACTAATATCATTTGTCGGATACGCGGTGTGACCCGAACTGGAGTTGGCCTATATATATATGAGATGTGATATTAGTTTTGGCCTATATGCGTTAAAAGGTAATTCTTAAGTAAGGCATGAATCAGTTCCAATTATCTATACTTCATCATCCCACTGTCTATCTGATGTGCTAAGTTATCAACTCCATTGTCACTGTTTTCGAACGCTCAACCGAAAACAACATACAATCCAATAACTAATCGAGACGAGAGACTGTTAAGACCGCAGTTTGTATAATTGTACTCCTTAATATGATAATAAAAGTAACAAGAAGTATGTAACTTGTAGTTAGTAATGAAATATCTATTTTATGTTTCATTACTGCATCTCTAACTATAAATTATTATTATTATTATTATTATTATTATAAAAACATGCATAATGTTAATTAAGTAAGTAGGGTGTGTTAAGAAGTAATTCATAATTTTCAAAGCATGCATGAATTATTTTGAGAACCTAAATGTTATGCATGAAACACTCTTTACCTAATATATGTATTCTCTAGTCCCTTTGGAAGATCTCTCTAGGCGCTTGTTCTCTACAAGTCTCTTGGTTGTCATTAATTAAGATCTTAAGCGTATGCAATCTAAAAGTTGAGATGGAATTACCAAGTCATCCCTCTTAATTTTAATGCTCATTTTAGTTAGTAAATCTAGAACAAGTACATATTTAGAACAAAAGCTACCACTGTGAAGCCCAAAATTTTATACTATAGGATAGCACTTGAATGGTTAAGTTAGCCCACAATATAATGGGCTGGACCTAAATTATTGCATGAGCCCACATAATAATTGTTCAAGCTTCTACTTGAGTTGGTTTACCTATTAAACTTGATTTATCCACAAGTCTTTAGTGGAGTCCAAAAATTCCTTGTGATCAATGATGATTATCACACTTCCATGACCTACTATATAAAGCCGGTACAAACCGATACAAACTAAAACCGATGGACACGACACCGCGAACATACGAAGATTCGTACTTTGAACAGGATTACAAATGTCAAAAAATAGAATATGATACAAATGCAATCAAATAGCATTCATGTTGAAGAACCACGAGCATGCATGTTGTAGTAGCCTATATAAAGTATTTTCCATATATATATAATTTTTCGCTACCGAAAAAAGCTAATCTGAGATGAAGCCTGGGTGTCGTCCTCGTCGACGACGACGGCGACGACGTCGGGAGGAGAGTGTACGTGCCTCCCCTCATAGGTGGTGATCACCATCCGCGGATCCTCCGCCAATCTCTCGACCCGCTTCTTCACCCGACAGTTGTCCCTTGCGCATCGGTAGTAGCTCCTGCACGTACGTGCCAAGTTATGTTCAATCAAAGTGCTTGAATTTCAAGAATGCAGTGACACCGTGTCCGTGTCACACACGCACACAGACACACTTGAAGCTGGAGAAAAGAAAAGGTCCATGACTAGATGGAGGAAAGGTTGAAAGCTTCAATCACATAGCACGCACTTGTTGGAACTGGGAATGATTGATCAAAAAGCTAAACAACAACGACAAGCACATTGACACAAACGTTCTATCACGACACAGTCATTACAGTGTCGGATGATTGCTTGCTTGACCCACCAGTAATTCCTAGCCACAGCTAGCATTGTCACATGAAAGAGAGACAATGATGCTGAAATTGGACCATGGCCACCATTGCAGTATTGCTGATCTATATCTAGTACAAATTAAGAGGGACCAAATTAGAACAGTGCCACGTTGCACGCAGATTTGGCCCGCGGGCCACGTATCGTGCGCTAATTGTAAGTGGGGTCTCTGTCTGTGTGTGGGTGGGTGGGGGGGGGGGGGGGGGGGGCAAGCTTTTTCATTCCATTTTTTGTCGAAATAACTGAAAAAGAGACACCCAATATCGGAAGAAATTATTAGGTGCTCCCGGCTCACCACTGGACGTGCTGAGTGGTGAGCCCGGTCCAATAAACAATTGACACTTGGAATAACCAATTAATCCCATATTTTTCACATCATAACCAGATATGAAAAGATAACAAAAAATGCTAACAAAATCAATAATATTAATATTAAGATTAACATTAACATTAATATTAACAATAAAATTAATATTAACAATAATATTAATATTAATATTAACATTAAAATTAAAATTAAAATTAATATTAACATTGAAATTAATATTAATATTAACATTAATATTAAAGATAACAAAAAATACTAACAAAATCAATAATATTAATATTATCATTAAAATTAATATTAAGATTAACATTAATATTAACAGTAAAATTAATATTAACAATAATATTAATATTAATATTAACATTAAAATTAATATTAATGTTAATGTTAATCTTAGTATTAATGTTAATATTAATGTTAATATTGATATTAAAATTAACATTAATATTAACATTAATATTAATATTAATATTAACATTAATATTAACATTAATACTAAGATTAACATTAACATTAATATTAATATCAAAATTAATATTAATATTAAGCTAACTTATGAATTGTCCGGTTATGATGTGGAAAATATGGAATTAATTGATTATTCCAAGTGTCAATTGTTCATTGGACCGGGCTCACCACTCAGCATGTCCAGTGGTAAGCCAGGACCACCTAATAATTTCTCATCTCCCTTCGGCGTTCCCTGCCGATCCGGGTCAGAACCCGCGGATCTGCCCTTCGTCGCAGCGCCCTGGTCAATCCCCGGTGGCCGCTGCTCTTTGGCCAACATCCCTGTCGTGCCCTAGCTTCGGTGTTTTCAGCGTTTTCGGCAACGCTGCTGATTTCAGCACTGACCTGGGAATTACTTCGCTATTTCGGAGCTCTTTTCTTTCTATTATTTCATCTGAGAGCTCTAGCCGAGCAATCCGAGGTATAACCCCCTGTCCCGCTCATTTTATTATTATTGTCGATGATGAAATGGTTCCCGATTCCCTTTGGAAATTCGGTTTTAGCGACGTCGTAAATTTTCGGGACTTTCGGAAAGGTCCTGTGAATTATTTTGAATTCCCGAAATATTTCGGGAATTGATTTTTGGTATGTTCTAGCTTTCCGGATTTTTCCGGAAGCGCTCTGTGATTTGTGGAATTGGAATCGGACTTCCGAAATTATTTCGGGTCGTCCCGATTATTCTGTGGATTGGTTGTGGATATTTTATATATATATTCGGGTTTTTCCCTGGTTTGGGACTTGCAGGAAATTATCGGCGCCATTTCCCAGTTTTTGGGTTGACCAAAAACAGAGGAGATGCTGTCCGATTTTTCCGTAAATCCTGAATTATTTTTAAAATGAATTTAAATTGAATTTCAGGATTTTATTCGATATTTGATTTTGGGTGACGACCGTATCGGTCAATGGACCCGGCTAAGTGCAAACGAAACCGGCCCCGCCCGGACGTTGAGGCAATTAGCCAAAATGAGGATCGGACCATATCTGAGACTTATGATTTACTTTATTTTTATATTTATTTCTGTTTAAATATTATTTAATATTTTCAGTTTAGGACTAACGTCAGTCTTATCTTATTTCAATTTATGTAAATAAATTTTTAATGGGCATAAGCCCAGCTGGCTGTGGTCTGTAACTGTAATAGCTTAGAATTTTTCTGTCATTTTCTGGTTTTTCGAGTTTTTGCTATTAACGATTAATATGATTAAAAAGTATTTTGTATAAAAATTAATTAATGTTTTCTCATCTAAAATTGACGAGTTTATTAATAATTAAAGATCACGTATTTCTCACTAAAATAAGAAAGAGTAGCTTTATAATTATATTTATAAAAATTACCAGGTTTTCATAAATAATCTGGCAGCGACGATGTTTTCCGAATTCAAAAGTTGAAACAATCATTTTTTTCTCGTATTAAATCAACGCACTAATAATCGTGTTTTCTGTGTTTGGTTAATTAAAGAACTAAAATTGGATTAGGACGCAAATAGAGATTTCAACTAGCGTAGCTAGGTTGGTAAACCTGATATCTGAGTCTATTTCTCGAATGTAGGAATTCGAGGACGATCCTAATTCCCATCTTGAAGTCTTCAACTTTCCAGTCCAGTCCATTTTGAGGCAAGTACATTTTGTGTTAGTTTACAATTATTTAGTAATCGTTTTAATGCAAGTTTAAACCACGATGCAACACGGAACTCTCTCTGAGAGCACTGACTGTAACTACTGTAACTATTGGGGACTGGGGGAGTAGTGTAATGAGTATGACCACATCCAAACTACTGTAACTACTGTAACTACTGTAACTATATTAGCTTACCCCTCATACACACGGGGATAAGCCGTATCTTACTGTAACAAACCCAAGCCGGTCATATTTCATTGCCTATTCACATCACAGAACTGTAACTGTTTTAAAACTGTAACTGCTTTATTGTGGATTTCAAAACTGTTTAAAAGTGCATGATTCTATTATTATTTCAACTGTTAAATTAGCATGAATTGTACTTTGCTCCCTCCTGACTGGAGACCCAACATTTTAGGTATCACTGATGAGGCTTTGTTCCGCGATATTTCTCGAGGTCCCAACTAGAAGACGAGGATTTCGAGACTGATGAGCTGTTTGCCTAGAGTTTTCTTTTCTTCTTGATGTTTGTAGAAAATGGTTTAAGTTGTATCTTTCATTTCATTGTAAAAGTTTAATAAAGTTTTAATTTTTTCCGATGTTGAGTTGTGACAAATATAGTGTTGTTGTATGGTTACCTGCTACTGAACAGCTTACTGCCGCCGTCTCAACAACGGTGCAGGCTGGGCATGATCCGGTTCGACCCCTTTAGTTGGGATCGGGTCGTGACATATTTTTAGTGGGGGGGCAAGCCTTTTCATTCCATTTTTTGTCGAAATGACTGAAAAAGAGACACCCAATATCGGAATTGGTCAGTATCGTTATTGGATTGGAACATACCAAACCTTATCGATATTGACCGTATCGGATTGATATTAACCGTACCGCAATATGCAACAATCACAAGCAAACAACATATATGGAACTATAGAAAAATGCAGTACAAAGAATCACAAGCAAGCATATCATGATATACTTGCAAAGTCTCTCCAATATGAAAATAACAGAACAATTCTAACCTTACTCAGTTGGCTCTTGTGTTCAGCGAGGAGAGGTATAACCTCACATGGCTGGCTCATGTGGTCAGCGAGGAAAGGTATAACCTAATGCTGGGCGGACGATCTCGGGATCGAACCACGGGAGAGGTGTGTGCTAGGCGGACGGTCTCGGAATCGAACCGCGGGAGATGAGAGAGAAATTGAGACAGTGATCGAAATGGCATGCAATGCAGTGTGCACAAAAACTAATCAGATGGAAGAAGGCTTGGAAGATGGTTATGAGTGATGAGTAGGAGGAGGAGGAGGAGGAGATGGTTAGGAGATTCAAGGGCGCAAAAAAAACGCAAAAAAAAATACCACCTTATTTTCGGTTAACAGATCATTCTGCCAAAACAATAAAGTAAGGCATTATAATTATATTTCTATGAGCATAACACGTATCAATTATCAATAGTTCTAAAAAATAATTTATAATCATATAACCATGGAATATGACGGTGAGTTCACTTTACAGCGACAAATAACAAGCACAAATGACATTGATTGAAAAAGCACAAGGAAAAAAGCACAAGGAAAAGCACACAATATTATTTATTTATTCACTTAGATCTGTCTACGCCCATGGGACAAGGGAGGAAAATTTTATCGAACTACGAGCTTTATAAGGGTTGCACAAACAATATCGTATCACGAAACCATCCCTCAACGACATCTCCGAAGAGCTCTCTCGTTTCTCTCTAGATTTCCTTAGGGTTTCCAAGTTATTCACAAGCAAAGCTTTCTTATTTTCCTTCACGCTCTTCATATTAGGGTTAGGAAAAACTATAATATAGTTCTTCCAATCTTATCCAAGTCACGAGCCATCTGCATAGTAGACAACAATCCATAAAATACTATACCATTCACCCGTTGATGGGAGACCCACGATATATATAGTACCAACATGCTTCTTTCCAATCCAAAATTTATGGAAATTAAGTTATTGTCGGCACTAGCGGATCCAGGATGATAATTCACTTGGAGCACAATTATAAAGGATGATAATTCACTGAGCACTTGATTGTTGTTTCCACTCCTCTTGCGGTTCTTAGTTGGTTGTTGATGTCAATAGGCCACCATGGCCTTGATTTCCACGAGGAGCGGAGGAAAACGTGGATAGCTTCCCCACTAATAGCAGTTGAATTAGTAGAGCACATGTAACTCGTTGGGTTTTTGGTTTTTTCCTTTAGAAAGGTTTAGTCCCACATCGGAAAAAACAAATGGTTTGTATCTCTATATATTAGCTTTGCTATTATTGGAGATGCACATGTGGTGTGGAGGTGCACATGGGTTTGCCATGTGGGATTATTTTTCTAATGGGAAAAAGGCTAAAATCAACAATGAAAGCATTCATGCTTTTTGCTCTTAGAAAATTTATTTCCATAGGAGCGAAGCCCGCGACTCGGACTCGGACTCGGACTCGGGCTCATGAGGCGTAATGTGGCATTTTGTTGCACGACCACGTTGCGCGGCCCGTTACGCGAGCCCAGTTACGCTGGCCCAGTACGCAGCTCAGTACGCGCAGCGTACGCAGCGTGCGTAGAGTGCGCAGTGTGCGTAAAGGGGCTGTGTGCGTAAAGTGCAAATTACGCTGGTTACGTGAGTGGCACAACTTCCAGCAGAACGTGTCCTTGCATGTTCTGAGCGGTTGCTCCATGTTCAGGGTGGTTACTACCACGTCCCTAACATTGTGCTAACCGGGCAGTTGTTGTAGGGGCTTATATAAGGCCTCCTCCTTCTCTCTCAGAGGTTAGAGAATAAATACACAAGCAGTAGACAGAAAGTTACAAGTGCTTAGAGACTGTGAGAGAGAAGAGAGATATTGTACCAGCATTATGTTTTACACAGGAGATCGAGTTCATCCGAGGAGTCAGAAGAGCAGAGTGTTCCAAGTTCTCCGACGAACTTGCTGGTTCCTGGAAGCTATTCGTGTGGGGCGAATAAAGCTTTGAGCAACGGTGATCATTCACCCCAGCAGGAGTTATTCCATCTTCGCCTGTCATCTTCTTTGTTGGTATTACCAGGATTCTATTAGCGCACCTTCGGTGAAGTATTTGCGTTGATATTATCAGAATTCTATTTGTGCACCTTCTGTGAAGAGTAGCACTAGTAGAATTTATTTTACGTATCTTCTGTGAAGAGTTACGTTCTGTGCACCTTCTGTGAAGTGTAGCACTTGTTGAAATTTCTCTTACGTTCCTTCTGTGAAGTGTTACGTTCTGTGCAACTTCTGTGAAGTGTAGCACTAGTTAAAATTTCTCTTACGTACCTTCTGTGAAGTGTTACGTAATAACGATTGTTTGTACAATTGTTACAAAATTTCAGTTTTCCATCGAAAAATTGTGCCCCGGCAATAACAATCTCAAACCTTTATTGCTACGATGGAAAACGTTAATGTTTCACTATTCAATTCTGACTTTTGCAAGTTAGAAAAGTTTGATGGAGAATATTACCAAGTCTGGAAGAGGAAGGTATATCTCACCCTTCAACTCAAAGACGTAGATCACGTACTTCTGGAGGAAGAACCTACCGTTCCCGATACTGGGTCTGCTACCGCAATCACTGCGGCTACTAAACTTCAGACCAAGTGGAGAAGAGAAAATAGCATTTGCAGGCTGCTTATCCTGAATGCTATGAAAGATTTTCTTGCAGAATCCTATTCAAAGAAGAATATCGCTAGCGACATATGGGAGTCTCTAGAAAAACTCTACGAAGAAGACAAGAACCGCAGTAAAATATTTGTGGTTGAGAAATATCACAAGTAGTTTTTTGAGGACGAAAAGTCTATGCTGCCGCAGGTGAAGGAGTTCCTGAAACTGCGACAGAAGCTGGAAGACGAGGCGATGCCCCTCCCCGACAAGTTTATTGTTGGAGGGATTGTCTCAAAGCTCCCCGCTGGGTGGAGCAAGTTCTATGCAAACATGCATAGGAAAAAGCTTGAGATCAGCCTTGAAGATCTCTTGCAGGAAATCTATGTTGAGGACCAGATGCGGGCTCAACTGAAGGTGGACACACTGTCCAAGCAATTGGCTAACGCCAATCTGGTTCAAACCAAGGAACCAAGGGGAAAGCAGGCGGCTTTCCACAGCAAGAAGAAGGACCCTGACAATCTAAAAGTCAAGGGAACTTCTTTCAAGAAAAAGAAGCCAAAGTCTCAAATGCCTTGCTTCAAATGTGGCAAGAAGGGCCACTTTAAGAATGAGTGCAAAGCAAAGACCAAGCAATCAGAGCAAGGAGAGCCTAGTAAGGTATCTATGATCACTGATGTTGTTGCTATGATTGTGCAGGTTGATGCGGTAGGGACTAATGCTGACTGGTGGGTAGACACTGGAGCCACTTGCCATGTTTGCTCCAGCAAGGAGTGGTTCACCACCTACACCCCTACTTCTGATACAGTTATGGTGGCGAACCAGGCACAAGCTGAAGTGCTCGGGATTGGGACAGTGGTATTGAAGCTGACTTCTGGCAAGTCTCTGACGCTTCAAGGCGTGAAGCACGTACCTGCTATCGCCAAGAACCTGATTTCAGGAGGCCTACTCTGCAACGCAGGCCTCAGGATGGACATCAATGCTGGCCAGATGGTGATGTCTATCAAGGGAATATATTTTGGGAAAGCTTTTTATACCGAAAGAATGTTCAAGATTCAGTTTGTAAATTAGTCCAATGTAATTAATGTAATTAATGAAGTCACTCCTTCTGTTTATACTCTTGAGTTGTGGCATAATAGGCTAGGACATGTTCATTGTAAACGAATTAACAGAATGTCTAGTCTAGGGCTTATCTCCAAGTGTGGAGGTAAGGTAGAGAAATGTGAAGTTTGTGCTCAAACGAAGATCACAAGGAAACCCTTTCCTCGGGTTAATCGAAGTACAGATCTTCTGGAGTTAGTACACTCAGATTTCTGTGACTTCAAACAGTTCTCTACAAAGGCCGGGATAAAGTATTTCATAACCTTCATCGATGACTTCTCAAAGTATGCGTTCGTCTACTTGCTGAAGGCTAAAGACGAAGCATTCGAAAAGTTCAAGGAGTTCAGAGCCGAAGCTGAGCGGCAGACTGGACAACAACTCAAAAGAATAAGAAGTGATCGAGGTGGGGAGTACAGGTCTCATGAATTCGCATCGTTCTGCAAAGAACATGGAATTGTTAATGAGACTACGGCTCCGTACTCTTCTCAATCAAACGGAGTAGCAGAGAGGAAGAACAGAACGTTAACAGAAATGATTAACTCAATGTTGTTGACTGCTGGCCTTCCTAAGTGCTACTGGGGTGAAGCTGCATTGACGGCCACTTTTTTTCTAAATAGAGTGCCTCATGCAACTTCAGACATTACTCCTCATGAACTCTGGTTCAAGGTCAGACCTAACTTGAATGTCATTCGAGTATGGGGGTGTCTGGCATATGTCAAGCTTCCAGATCTGAAGATTCAGAAGCTTGGGACAAGGACTACTAAGACGATCTTCTTGGGGTATGTCAAGAAGAGTGATGCTCGGAGATTTTTTAATATTGAGTCAAATCATATCATTGAATCTCGCAACGCAGAATATTTTGACGACAAATTTGCAAGGCACAAGAATATTGTTCTTGCGGATGTACCGGAGAACAATGAGGGTGCACAGCAAACTGAAGTCTTCAATGAAGATGTGGTCCAAGAAGATGTTGTTGAAACAACGATTGAACCAGAATAAGCTGAGCCGTCAGCTAAGCGTGTGAGGAGGCCGAAGGACTTCGGAAGTGACTTTGTCACATATCATGTGGAAGCAGATCCGCTTACATATGATGAGGCGATGAAAACCAGAGATGCAGTTTTCTGGAAGGAGGCGATTGACAATGAAATTGATTACATCACCTCAAATAACACTTGGGTGTTAGTTAATCTTCCTGAAGGAGCGAAACCCATCGGATGCAAATGGATCTTCAAGAAGAAGATGAAAGCAAACGGAACTATTGACAAGTTCAAGGCTAGGTTGGTAGCCAAAGGATTTTCTCAGAAATAGGGGATTGACTATTTTGACACGTATGCTCCAGTTGTCCGGATGACCACCATCAGGATGTTGATTGCTCTTGCAGCAATACATAAGATGGTGATACATCAGATGGATGTGAATACGGCTTTCCTAAATGGGGAGCTGACCGAAGAGATTTATATGCAACAGCCAGAGGGATTTGTCATCAGGGGTCTTGAAGACAAAGTCTGCAAGTTGGTGAAATCCTTGTACGGTCTTAAACAAGCTCCCAAGATGTGGCATGAGAAATTTGACAAAGTTATAAGGTCAAATGGCTACATGGTCAGCGATACGGACAAGTGTGTTTACACGAAGTTCGCTGATGGAAGAGGTGTGATCGTTTGTCTGTACGTGGACGACATGCTTATCCTGGGTACGGATGTTAGCTGTGTCATGGAGACAAAAAAATTTATATCAAGCAAGTTCAGTATGAAGGACTTGGGGGAAGCTGATGTGATCTTAGGGATCAAGATCATCCGGACAGACACTGGACTAGCGTTGTCACAGTCTCATTATATTGAGAAAATGATCACTCGTTATGGGTATCGGGATCTTCCAGGGATCGATACGTCATACAGGTGTGATGTGAAGCTGAAGCCTAATTCAGGGAAAAGCGTCAGGCAGCTGGAGTATGCTAGAATAATCGGAAGTTTGATGTATGCTACTAATGCCACAAGGCCTGACATAGCTTTTGTCGTGGGAATGCTGAGTCGTTTCACGAGCAACCCAGGTGCTGAACACTGAAAAGCTGTGAAACGGGTTATGAGATATCTCAAGAAGACTCAGGCATATGCACTGTATTACAGCGGAGATCCGCAGGTAGTGGAAGGCTTTAGTGATGCCAGCTGGTGCTCAGATTTGGAGAGCGAGAGGTCCACAGGTGGATATATTTTTACAATGGGTGGAGCTGCTATATCGTGGAAATCGAAGAAGCAGACTATGCTCTCGCGGTCATCCATGGAATCTGAGTTCTTTGCACTTGATACCGCAGCCGAGGAAGCAGAATGGCTTCGTAAGCTCATGTATGATCTTCCAGTGGTTGGGACACAAATACCGGCAATACTGATATACTACGACAACCAGGCGACTGCAGCGGTGGCATCAAATGAACTTTTCAACAGAAAGAAGAGGACTGTGTGGTTAAAGCACAGGGCATTACACGATCTTATTAAGAGAGGTGTAATTGTAGTGATTGATGTTCGGAGTCAGGAAAACCTGGCAGATCTGTTCACCAAGGGCCTCAAACGCCAGCTGGTCGATGACACAGCTTGTAAAATGGGCTTGAAGGCATTCTGATATTAGTTATTGTATTCCTACCATAAAGTTTTATGCTATTAGTTCAAAGATTTATCTACTAGGCATCTAGCTTTTGGTTCAAGGGAGGGCCATTAACTGTAAGAGTATCAGGAACGGTGGGTACATATTCTATTGGGCATGGAGAGGTTACGGGCCTATAACCACTGTTGTCTACTGTTATTTTCTGCAGAAAACGGTTCCTGTGGGAAGGTTGGCTTAATTGCCTTAATGAGTTCTCAGGCAGAGTGAATGCCTGGTGTGCTTTACAGGAGGCACGGTAGAGCAGCACTACAAGGAGTGAAACTCCATGCTACAGTGGGGTGACTCCACAATGAGGTTCCTATATGTGGGGTGCTGCCCAGGAATAGGATAAAGCCTCGGCTTAGCAGGCCAAGTCACAGCGGCGTAGCACCTTAAATAGGCAGTTAGCCTAATGCTGTATGTTAAAAATAAAGAGGGGTATAGTCAGTACTACAAAGAGAAGGAGTTCCTTATGTTACAGTGGCACGACACCACGATGAGGTACCCGGTTAGGGATAAAGCCTCAGCCTTGCAAGCCATGTCGTTGCGGCGTAACACCGCAAGGGAGCCTAAGGCTTCATGCTGGGTAGTTTGGCACTACAAAGAGGCAGTGGCCTCATGCTACAGTAGTATGACACTACGATGAGGTTCCCGGTACGGGGTAAGGCCTCGGCTTTAAGCCATGTCATAGCGGCGTAGCACCTTAAGGGAAGCGCAAAGCGCTTCATGCTATGTCTCTTTATAATGAACTCACCTATAGTGTATGGACAGAGATATCAGGCCGTCTCTTGAGGGTAAACTTGTAGACGCCCAAAATTATACACTGAAACCAGGCTGGCACAGGGCCTTTAATGTGTAGCCAGAAGCACATGTAACTACATTATGTGAGTGGAAAGAATTTCAGCTATGATGCAGAATTCAAGGCTTAGTCCATTCTTGTATTATAGTTTGATTTTTGACCCATGCGGGAAGATTCAAGTCGTCAGCGACATCTCTCCTAATGCATGATGGATAGTTACTGTAGGGAACACTTATATCCATATATAGAGATATGTGGGTGTAAGCCCCTGATTTTCAAAAAATTTTATTAAACTAGTATTAATTAATTATTAAATGTAATTATTGGTTTTAAAATAATTTAATGTGATTTTAGGAATTTTTCTAGAATTTTAAAATGACTTTTAAATGAGTTTTAAATACTAAAAATATCTATATATAATTTTCTAAATTATTTAAATATTATTTTGTAATTTTTAGAAATGTTTTAATATAGTTTTGTAATAAGTAGAATTGTTTTTATATCAATTTGCAATTTTTAAAATTGTTTTAATGTGGTTTTGTAATTTTTACAATTGTTTTCATAGCAGTTTGCAAATTATGAATTGTTTATGCAAATTATAATTTGCATTCAGTTAGGGTTGGGACCTAAATGCAATTACCTAAAACCTAGGGACTCTAGTGCAAAACCCTAACCTACCCCCGACGACTGTCCCGACCGACTCGCCGCCCTGCCCCCGCCTTTCCCGGCTGCCCGAACGACCTACGACCGCCCTAACCCCTCTATTTAAACCCCCGCAGCCCCCCGACCAAACCACCACCACCCCAACCCATCTCAGCCAACCGCCGCCCCCTTCTTCTCCACTCTTTCCCGTCGGAACCCTAACTCCGACGATCACCACCCCCACCCCTACACAAACCCTCACGGCCAACCACCACCACCATCACGTCTGCCTCGACGAGCCGCGTCCAGCGCCACCCAAGCGCCGCCGTCCCGACGCCCCCAGCCGTCAATCGCCTCTTCGACAGCAGCCCGACTTCGGACACGTACGTGTCACTCCCTCCTCCCTTCGATTCGTGTCTCGTGTACACGAACACGGACTCGCCTGGTCCCGACGAACCTAATGGTAAGCTCGGACACGGCCAACTGGACTCGTGCGCATCGTGCACGCCTAGGACACAAGACTCCTGTGTCCCTAACTGTCAGGACACAGGGTTATTTTTTTTATATATTTTAATTAATTAGAAAACCTAAATAAATCTAAACCTAATCCTATCTCTAACATCGCGGGCCAACTGGCCCACTGGCCAGCGCGCAATCAATAAAATCCCCCCCCCCCCCCGCTCTGCTAGCCCGAGTTCGAGCCCCCCCCCCCCCCATGCTGCTGTTTCTTTTCTTTTCTTTTCCTTTTCTTTTTTCTTTTTCTTTTGTTTTTATATATAATTATATATATATATATATATATGTATACATATATTTGTATATATGTATATATGTATTATTATGCATACTATATTTAGGTATATATAGTTGCTGTTTTTATAAATATATATATGAATATACTTCATTATTTTATGTATGTATATATATATATGTGTATTATGTATACATATATATTATGTACATATATTTCCTTATGTATATATATTATTATATATATACTATTATATATATATATATGTATACATTAATTTTGTATATATATATATATATATATATGTTATATAGATAAGTATTTTCTTATATGTATGTATATATACATATATTTGTATATATATATATATATATATATAATATATAGTTGAGCATTTTCCTATATATAAATATCCCTATATTTATATATATATTATTTCCTATGTGTATTTTACTTAGCTTAGTGTAAATTATTTATATAAAATAATGTTCATACTTTTATAGTTACTATGTAAAACTTTACCTTATTAAAATAATAATATTTATTTTGACTATTACCAAATTGTATTTTTATCATATTTAAATTACTGCAACCATTTGGTGTCCAAGCCTAGCATGAGTATTTGGGCTCAAATGTGTTTTCACACATTCAAGACCTATACAAGTCATATTGGACTTGATTCATGGTCTTGGGTCCTGTATTTGAACTTTGGTTCAAATTATATACATGGACAAAATACGCAGATAATTAATTATTGTGTGCATTGCTGTTTTTGATTTTCTAAAAATACTTAAAGTATTGCTAAAATTATGGAAAAATAGTTTTTAGATACTATGTTAAGTTGGCTAATTTAGTATAATTTTTGTAGTATTTAATTTACTGTTTTGCCACTAGTTTGGCATATGAAACCAAAACTCATTTTCTGTATACTTAGAAAAAACTGATTTTTATAAAATATTGGCTTAATTGCAACTTGATACCCTCAACTATTCCTGTTTTTCAACTTGATATCCTAAACTTTTTTACTCAACAACTTGATACCATCAACTATTTATTATTTTCAATCTGATACCCAAAATTTAAAAAAGGACAAAATTATCCCTCCCTTTTACTTTTTAGCAGAATAGTTTTTGGGTGGAGGGGTGTAGTTTTGAAATTATATTAGGGATATTTTCGTCCAATTTTATTTCAGGGTATCAAGTTGTTACAAAAAAAAGTTTAGGGTATCAATTTGAAAAATGGGAATAGTTGAGGGTATCAAGTTGCAATTAAGCCTAAATATTTGTACTGGTTAATAAATTCCAGAAAAATTATAATAAATTTCTATAATTAGCAAGGATCGTTTTGGTACTTTGTTTTATGTTAAACTAGACTTTTTGCCTATCTCTAAAATTGTTAGAACACAATGATCTTTTGATTTATTTATTGATTAATTACGACTTGTAGCTTTTTGTGTTATTTGGAGTTTTAGTCGTATTGAACCTCATCCCTCACTAGTGTAAAGACCCTAGAAAGTTAGTTAACATAGTGTGTCACCCCACATTGGTCCCCTATGCCAAGTCATCATTTTGGCTAGGTGCCCAGTCACAAGTCGTGTCGTACCAATTAGTGTCCTAGTGTTTTAGCTTAGTGTAAAGCTAAGTTTATGCATTTACTTCTACAGTGACGAGTTACCGGACATCCATAGCACTGTTATCGCAGCTTGTTTTGTTTTGCTTTGCTAGAGGCAAGTACTTTCTACGAACTTTACATATTGTCACATAAATGAACTGCAAACTCCACCATGTTAAATGCTGATCCTTGGGGTAGCAAGTCAGATCTTTACATGTTGTACTTTCAGTTACTATCATGCTTAGGACAGTTCTTATATCTTCACATGTTTCATACTGGTTCTCGGTACATGTTTCACTATGCTTATACTGCTCTCGTGTCTCTCACATGTTAGAATATGGGTTATGGGGAAACTGACAGTTGAGTACGTGATCATGCCCCTATCTGCGACCTTGATGCCGTGTAAGGACGACATTATGCATGTAGACCTTGCCATAGGCCCAAAAGCCCGCGGACTTGTACGTGTGTACATTTAGGCATGCACGAAAGTACATATGGTTCTTAACGGTGCCACAGCACCATCACCTATTGACCGATCATGTACTTGCTATAGTTTTAAACTTTACATATACATCTGTCTCTATGACATATGTGTCCTTGCCATGATAGACTCTGTGATGCCATGCTTTCCAGTTATTCCTCTCATGTTCATTTCCATGTTTCATATGCTAGTTTGCTAGATTTAGTACTTGCTCCCGTCCTGACAGGATAACGTTGTAGGTATACTTACTGAGGAGGAGTTACGCTGTGACTCATACTATGGAGTTACTGCCAAGGACCCAGCTCTGCTTTATGAGGATGTTCCTGCGGAGAACCTCGCCTAGTTGTCTTTTGTTTACTTAGACTTTTGAGAGTAGACATGTTTTAGACTATACATTTTGTAACTAGACATGTATCCAGTTTTACATTTCAGACGTGTACTTTGGGCTTATTTCTATATATGAGATGACTTTTGTGTTTGGAGCATTTATGATTCTTCTTCACTTATAGAACTGTTAGCACATTTAGTCTTATCTTGTTATTTCTAGAACAGCTTACTGCGCTTTATCTTAAGCGTAGGCTGGACATGGCTCGGCCCGGCCCAACAATTTGGGTAACGGGTCGTGACATGTTTTTAGTGGCGGTCCATGCAGGTCTCGACTAAACTGTTTGGTTACGTTATTGTACCAAACATGCCTGCAATTAGGAACTTAAGGTAATTAGACAACATTAGGAAAGACGCTTAGAACACTTAGAGGAATGCTAGGATTGCAACATAGGAAATACATCACATGTTTGCTATTATAATTAGATTTTTTTGCATATGATTGCTTGCTTTAAATAAGTCCTTATAAGTCTTTTTATGTGTAATTTAGATGGTGCTTACTCGTTCATCCCAGTATGTCTCTCCCGAGAATGGGGCCCTCCATATCCAGTCAGCTGACCAGTTGACTGATACGTCTCCACCTATCACTTTTCCCCACTCCACAGATCCACAGACCCAGATACCACCTTCCACATCCCAGGCCCGGCAGGCCCCGATACCTCCACCACCCCCTATCACTATACCCACCCAGGCTTCCGTCACACTCGACGGGACCCAGCTGCTCACACTGATCCAGGGGTTCCTAACGACCCATCAGGAGCAGACTACCCTACTCCGCCAGTGCCTAGAGTTGGCCCGGAATATTGAGGAGCGTCTTCTGTCTAGCAATAGGCTGGCTTCTGTACACCATAAGGGACCGTCCAAGCGTCAGGCTTTCCAGCAGAGAGCACCGACGCCACCCCAGCAGACTTACCATCCCCCTACATCACATCACCCGACCCAGCCAGTTAGAGCCCCGGAACCCCGACAGCAGCAGCAGAAGGGAGCTTTTTGTGTATACTGCAAGAGGCAAGGCCATGAATTCGTCGTTTGTAGGAAGAGGTTAGGGCAATGCTTAACTTGTGGGTCTGCCATCCATCAGATTCGGGACTGCCCAGTAGCCAAGGGACCCCAGGGGAAGACTTAGAGCCTAGTCCTTGAGCCGGAGCCGGAACAGGTTTCAGGAGGTTAGTTTTGACCGTAGTCTTAGTCATTTGTTGCATTGCTTGCTATGTTAGACTATTGTAGGGTCTTCAATCCTTGTGAATTTCGAGGACGAAATTTTTCAAGGAGGGAAGACTTGTAAGCCCCTGATTTTCAAATTTTTTTATTAAACTAGTATTAATTAATTATTAAATGTAATTATTGGTTTTAAAATAATTTAATGTGATTTTAGGAATTTTTCTAGAATTTTAAAATGAGTTTTAAATACTAAAAATATCTATATGTAATTTTTTAAATTGTTTAAATATTATTTTGCAATTTTTAGAAATGTTTTAATATAGTTTTGTAATAAGTAGAATTGTTTTTATATCAATTTGCAATTTTTAAAATTGTTTTAATGTGGTTTTGTAATTTTTACAATTATTTTCATAGCAGTTTGCAAATTTTGAATTGTTTATGCAAATTATAATTTGCATTCAGTTAGGGTTGGGACCTAAATGCAATTACCTAAAACCTAGGGACTCTAGTGCAAAACCCTAACCTACCCCCGACGACTGCCCCGACCGACTCGCCGCCCTGCCCCCCGCCTTTCCCGGCTGCCCGACCGACCTACGACCACCCTAACCCCTCTATTTAAACCCCCGCAGCCCCCCGACCAAACCACCACCACCCCAATCCATCTCAGCCAACCGTCGCCCCCTTCTTCCCCACTCTTTCCCGTCGGAACCCTAACTCCGACGATCACCACCCCCACCCCTACACAAACCCTCACGGCCAACCACCACCACCATCACGTCTGCCTCGACGAGCCGCGTCCAGCGCCACCCAAGCGCCGCCGTCCCGACGCCCCCAGCCGTCGATCGCCTCTTCGACAGCAGCCCGACTTCGGACACGTACGTGTCACTCCCTCCTCCCTTCGATTCGTGTCTCGTGTACACGAACACGGACTCGCCTGGTCCCGACGAACCTAATGGTAAGCTCGGACACGGCCAACTGGACTCGTGCGCATCGTGCACGCCTAGGACACAAGACTCCTGTGTCCCTAACTGTCAGGACACAGGGTTATTTTTTATATATTTTAATTAATTTGAAAACCTAAATAAATCTAAACCTAATCCTATCTCTAACATCGCGGGCCAACTGGCCCACTGGCCAGCGCACAATCAATAAAATCCCCCCCCCCCCCCCCCCGCTCTGCTAGCCCGAGTTCGAGCCCCCCCCCCCCTCCATGCTGCTGTTTCTTTTCTTTTCTTTTCATTTTCTTTTTTCTTTTTCTTTTGTTTTTATATATAACTATATATATATATATATGTATACATATATTTGTATATATGTATATATGTATTATTATGCATACTATATTTAGGTATATATAGTTGCTGTTTTTATAAATATATATATGAATATACTTCATTATTTTATGTATGTATATATATATATATATGTGTATTATGTATACATATATATTTATGTACATATATTTCCTTATGTATATATATTATTATATATATACTATTATATATATATATATGTATACATTAATTTTGTATATATATATATATATGTTATATAGATAAGTATTTTCTTATATGTATGTATATATACATATATTTGTATATATATATATAATATATAGTTGAGCATTTTTCTATATATAAATATCCCTATATTTATATATATATTATTTCCTATGTGTATTTTACTTAGCTTAGTGTAAATTATTTATATAAAATAATGTTCATACTTTTATAGTTACTGTGTAAAACTTTACCTTATTAAAATAATAATATTTATTTTGACTATTACCAAATTGTATTTTTATCATATTTAAATTACTGCAACCATTTGGTGTCCAAGCCTAGCATGGGTATTTGGGCTCAAATGTGTTTTCACACATTCAAGACCTGTACAAGTCATATTGGACTTGATTCATGGTCTTGGGTCCTGTATTTGAACTTTGGTTCAAATTATATACATGGACAAAATACGCAGATAATTAATTATTGTGTGCATTGCTGTTTTTGATTTTCTAAAAATACTTAAAGTATTGCTAAAATTATGGAAAAATAGTTTTTAGATACTATGTTAAGTTGGCTAATTTAGTATAATTTTTGTAGTATTTAATTTACTGTTTTGCCACTAGTTTGGCATATGAAACCAAAACTCATTTTCTGTATACTTAGGAAAAACTGATTTTTATAAAATATTTGTACTGGTTAATAAATTCCAGAAAAATTATAATAAATTTCTATAATTAGCAAGGATCGTTTTGGTACTTTGTTTTATGTAAAACTAGACTTTTTGCCTATCTCTAAAATTGTTAGAACACAATGATCTTTTGATTTATTTATTGATTAATTACGACTTGTAGTTTTTTGTGTTATTTGGAGTTTTAGTCGTATTGAACCTCATCCCTCACTAGTGTAAAGACCCTAGAAAGTTAGTTAACATAGTGTGTCACCCCACATTGGTCCCCTATGCCAAGTCATCATTTTGGCTAGGTGCCCAGTCACAAGTTGTGTCACACCAATTAGTGTCCTAGTGTTTTAGCTTAGTGTAAAGCTAAGTTTATGCATTTACTTCTACAGTGACGAGTTACCGGACATCCATAGCACTGTTATCGCAGCTTATTTTGTTTTACTTTGCTAGAGGCAAGTACTTTCTACGAACTTTACATATTGTCACATAAATGAACTGCAAACCCCACCATGTTAAATGCTGATCCTTGGGGTAGCAAGTCAGATCTTTACATGTTGTACTTTCAGTTACTACCATGCTTAGGACAGTTCTTATATCTTCACATGTTTCATACTGGTTCTCGGTACATGTTTCACTATGCTTATACTGCTCTCGTGTCTCTCACATGTTAGAATATGCGTTATGGGGAAACTGACAGTTGAGTACGTGATCATGCCCCTATCTGCGACCTTGATGCCGTGTAAGGACGACATTATGCATGTAGACCTTGCCATAGGCCCAAAAGCCCGCAGACTTTTACGTGTGTACATTTAGGCATGTACGAAAGTACATATGGTTCTTAACGGTGCCACAGCACCATCACCTATTGACCAATCACGTACTTGCTACAGTTTTAAACTTTACATATATATCTGTCTCTATGACATATGTGTCCTTGCCATGATAGACTCTGTGATGCCATGCTTTCCAGTTATTCCTCTCATGTTCATTTCCATGTTTCATATGCTAGTTTGCTAGATTTAGTACTTGCTCCCGTCCTGACAGGATAACGTTGTAGGTATACTTACTGAGGAGGAGTTACGCTGCGACTCATACTATGGAGTTACTGCCAAGGACCCAGCTCTGCTTTATGAGGATGTTCCTGCGGGGAACCTCGCCTAGTTGTCTTTTGTTTACTTAGACTTTTGAGAGTAGACATGTTTTAGACTATACATTTTGTAACTGGACATGTATCCAGTTTTACATTTCAGACGTGTACTTTGGGCTTATTTCTATATATGAGATGATTTTTGTGTTTGGAGCATTTATGATTCTTCTTCACTTATAGAACTATTAGCACATTTAGTCTTATCTTGTTATTTCTAGAACAGCTTACTGCGCTTTATCTTAAGCGTAGGCAGGACATGGCTCGGCCCGGCCCAACAATTTGGGTAACGGGTCGTGACAGTGGGGGATTGTTGGGTTTTTGGTTTTTTCCTTTAGAAAGGTTTAGTCCCACATCGGAAAAAACAAATGGTTTGTATCTCTATATATTAGCTTTGCTATTATTGGAGATGCACATGTGGTGTGGAGGTGCACATGGGTTTGCCATGTGGGGTTATTTTTCTAATGGGAAAAAGGCTAAAATCAATAATGAAAGCATTCATGCTTTTTGCCCTTGGAAAATTTATTTCCATAGGAGCTAAGCCCCATAGGGGCTTAGCGACTCGGACTCGGACTCGGACTCGGACTCGGGCTCGGGCTCGGGCTCGGGCTCGGGCTCAAGGGCTCATGAGGCGTAATATGGCATTTTGTTGGCGCACTTTGCACTTAGCACGTCAGCATCGTCGCTAGACGCATAGTGCGCTTAGTGCGCTTAAGTTGCACTCGTTGCGCGAGCCACTTGCGCGACCACGTTGCGCAGCCCGTTACGCGAGCCCAGTTATGCTGGCCCAGTTACGCAACCCAGTACGCAGTCCAGTACGCCCAGTATGCGCAGTGTGCGTAGCGTACGCAGCGTACGTAGAGTGCACAGTGTGCGCAGCGTACACAGTGTGCGTAGAGTGCGTAGGGTGCGTAAAGGGGCTATGTGCGTAAAGTGCAAATTACGCTGGTTACGTGAGTGGCACAACTTCCAGCAGAACGTGTCCTTGTATATTCTGAGCGGTTGCTCCATGTTCAGGGTGGTTACTACCACGTTCCTAACATTGTGTTAACCGGGCAGTTGTTGTAGGGGCTTATATAAGGCCTCCTCCTTCTCTCTCAGAGGTTAGAGAATAAATACACAAGTAGTAGACAGAAAGTTTACAAGTGCTTAGAGGCTGTGAAAGAGAAGAGAGGTATTGTACCAGCATTGCGTTTTGCACAGGAGATCGAGTTCATCCGAGGAGTCAGAAGAGCAGAGTGTTCCAAATTCTCCGACGAACTTGCTGGTTCCTGGAAGCTATTCGTGTGGGGCGAATAAAGCTTTGAGCAACGGTGATCATTCACCCCAGCAGGAGTTATTCCATCTTCGCCTGTCATCTTCTTTGTTGGTATTACCAGGATTCTATTAGCGCACCTTCGGTGAAGTGTTTGCGTTGATATTATCAGAATTCTATTTGTGCACCTTCTGTGAAGAGTAGCACTAGTAGAATTTATTTTACGTATCTTCTGTGAAGAGTTACGTTCTGTGCACCTTCTGTGAAGTGTAGCACTAGTTGAAATTTCTCTTACGTACCTTCTGTGAAGTGTTACGTTCTGTGCACCTTCTGTGAAGTGTAGCACTAGTTGAAATTTCTCTTACGTACCTTCTGTGAAGTGTTACGTAATAACGATTGTTTGTACAATTGTTACGAAATTTCAGTTTTCCATCGAAAAATATGCCCCGGCAATAACATAACTTCTCCCACTAATGGAAGTTGACCCGCTGCTAGCTCTTTGGAGCATGTGATGTAGCTACGAGGAATGCTATCAAACTTTTAAGGGTAAAGTGCATTTAAACCCTCCTTAGATGTCACGAAATGCAAATAAAGACTCGCTGATCCGAAAAAGACAGTTAGTTACGAAAATGCTCAAATTATCCCTCCGCTGTTAAAATCCGTTAAAAAACGTCTTAAAAGACGATTTTGTCCCACCCCTCTCCCCCCCTTCTCTCTCCGGTGGTGGGGGGCGGGTCGCCGGCGGAGGGATGAGGGGGAGGGGTTCCGGGGGCGGGTCGTCGACGGAGGGAGGAGGGGGGAGGAGGTCGGTGGGCGGGTCGCCGGCGGAGGGAGGAGGGGGGAGGGGGGAGGGGGGCGGGTCGCCGGCGGAGGGAGGAGGGGGGGGTGGTCGGGGATGACCGGTGGAGGGAGGAGGGGGGGTCGCGGTCGGGTCGCCGGCGGAGGGGGTGAAGGGGGGGGTAGGGGCTGGTAGGGAAGGGTGGGGGGGGGGTATTTTAGGTAGTTTCTAATTTTTTTTATTTTTTTTAAGGCTTAACGGCCATTTTAACGGCCATTTAACGGATAAGGGCCATTCTCAACAAAACAGGTTTTTTTGGAGGTGCAAACTGCTTAAGTTTTCTAAGAGGTCTTATTTTGCAAACGAGGCAACTCTAGGGAGGGTTTAAATGCACTCTACCCAACTTTTAATTATCAAAAATGCTATTTTGACTCTCAAAAGATTTGGGTGATAGTGATACTATCTTCTATTATGTGACATATGATATGGTTGTTGACATGACAGCTGACATGACAAAAATTAAAATTAAAATTAATATTAAAATTAAAATTAATATTAACATTAACATTAACATTAAGATGACAGATGGCATGGTTGTTGACATGGCAGTTGACATGACAAAATTTAAAATTAAAATTAATATTAAAATTAATATTAACATTAACATTAACCTTAACATTAACATTAAAATTAACATTAATGTTAACATTAATATTAACATTAACATTAACATTAACATTAAACTTAACATTAACATTAACATTAAAAAAATTTGGGTATTAATTTTTTGGGTTAAAATTTGCCATGTCAGCTGTTATGTCAGCTGCCATTTCAGATGCCACGTACTGGAAGATGACATCATCCAAATATTTTGGGAGCTAAATAGCATAATTGTTTAATTAAACAGTTTCAGAGGGCTTTCCATTTATAAATAGACCATGGAGTGGCTCAATTATAGCATTCTTTCTACTTTTTCCTTGATAATTCATCCTACACTCATAAAGGAGGAGCCACCAAGGTTGTTGCTTAGGGCATCGATTTTAGCTCCCCGGCTCTCAACTTAGAAGAAGAGCAAGGGAGTGTTCCCCTTTGTTTTACAGTGTGCTTGCAACCTTTTGATGCCTTGGAGTTCACAATCATTTGAGAAAAAAATGTCATCGCCATCGTGAAGAAGCTACAATCTTGGATTCAGATCATCGACGGAACAAAGTGATCATGTGGTGATCGAAATTCTATCTCCACACTTTCCTATAAATATGTAATTTTTGTAGATTTTGCTTAGTAAGATGTTGTCGAGGAGTTGTAACATTTGTCTGCAAATCAATATGAATTTGTTTCTTCGTTCCATTTCCATTGGAAAATAAGGTGTTGAACCATTCCCTATTTGTACACATTTGATACAAACATCCCGAATCAAGAATTCACGCTTCAAAAAATAAAATAAAATAAACCCGCTATGAACAGTAAGTACATCACAGTAACTCCTCAACTTCCATATAACATTCGCTAGACTCAAATTACTTGTATTGGCCCCATTACGTCTTTCCTACCTACTAGTTATACCTTTGGCATTATTTCTTTGTGTCCTGACTGCTTGCCAAAAAAAAAAATCCTCATCCTACCCTATGATTTGGATTTTTCCATGTTACTCTTGCCTCCATCGTTATTCTTCACCTTTCACTAGCTATAAAACATGATGAATTCTACGTTGGATTTGGCCTTCCATGTTACTCGTCATCAAATGGTCATATGACCTCAGAAGCAAATATATGAGCAATATATAACACTTGCACCACCTCTTCTAACTTTACATCAAGACATTGAAGTTCGATGACCACCTTTTTAAAGTTGTTCAGATGGTCTAGAATTGGGTCCCTTTCATGTGAAGCCCTATAGCTTCTTCCATAAACTTGTTGTAGTGGCCTATGACATAAAAATTATGCATCATCTCATCATCCAGATAAAGCTCTAACGTGATTTGTGCTTTCAGGCCAATATCGTTCAATGCATCCAGCTCCTTCACGGCGACAAGCTTTTTGTCCTTACAAGTTATGGCCTTATACAACCCTTTTACAAGGATTGACTTAAACCTTTTTTGTCATCAAGACGTTTTTCTTACGGTTAAACTTTTCCATCTCAAACTTGATGTTTTTTTTTAATCTAGATAGAGTCATCTTAAAAAATTATAATATATATAAACTAAATTCTCACACGGATCCTTATGAACCGACTAGTTTTAAAAATGCGATCTAAGAAGATAGGGAACAAACCAATATCGTCATCTACTGTTGAGTTAGATCAATTAAACTAAAATTCCTCTAGTTCTCTTAAGCACCGATACCAATTCTTATAATCACAAAATATGGTGAGTTCATTTTACGATGACAAATAACAAGCACAATATTGAATGAAATAACACAAAGAATAACACACCCAATATTAACGTAGTTCATCCAAGATCGTCTTACGTCCATGGGGCAAAGGGAGAAAACACTGCCAAAATACAGTCAATTAGCGACAGATTCTTAGTGACGGAAAATTTCCGTCGGCGTTAGTGTTAGTGACGGATTTGCGGCAAATAACCGACGACATGCCGATACATTTTTTATTTTATTTTAAGGGGAAGAAAAGGTCGCTCATCCGTCGCTAGGTCGTCGGAGACATAGCGACGGATACACAGCCGTCGCTATGCAGTCGATTATTTGGCGGGAATTGTTGGGAGATGTGGCGGGACAATTCTTCGACTACGTAGCGACGGATGGTCCGTCGGCAAGTATCAAATAGAGCGACGGATTAGCGACGGATAAAATCTGACGCAAGTCTGACGCTAAATAAAGAGCCCAGACTTAATTGAAATGACGGGGAGAACTTTTCATTTCCTCCAAATTTCATTCTCTCTCCTCTCTCTCTCTCTCCCGCGGCGGTCGGCGACCTCACTCTCCTCTCTCTCTCTCTCTCCCACGACGGTGATCGGCGACCTCTCCTCTCTCTCTCCCAAAGGTAATCTCTTTCTCTCTCTCTGTGTGGTCGTGGGTGTCGTGGACTGCCGGGGGCGTCGTGGGGCAGCGCGCGCGGGGGGCAAAGCGGGGCAGCGCGGGGCTGCGGCGGCCGGCGGGGTGCAGCGCGCTCCGGGGCAGTGGGGGCGGCGGGGGTGGCGCGCGCGGGGCAGCGCGGGGCTGGGGGGCGGCGAGTGGTGGGAGGGGCGACGGGGGTTAGGGTTTACATATTTTCAATATAATGTATATTTGAGTGTTGTTTATAATATGTATATAAATGCATATGCATTTGTATTATTATTATTGTTATTAGTATTAGTATTATCGTTATTAATAGTATTATTTATTTAGAAATTATATAAAAATATTAGGGTTAGGGTTTACTAGGAGCGGTGGAGAAGAAGCGAAGGGAAACAAATAATTATCGGTATCGGAATCGGTATCAGAATCGGTAAATGTTAGTTAGTTAATTTTAGTTAGCATTATGCTATTTAACTAGTAAATGTTAGTTAGTTAATTTTAGCTATATATATATATATATATATATATATATATATATATATATATATATATATATATCAAGGTTCAAAGTATCGGTATCGGAATCGGTATCGGACTTTTCCTATGAGTATTGGTATCGGCGATATCGGTAGTATCGACAGTTTCGGATCGGAGTATCGGATTTTTTGGTATTGGGAAAAAAATAATTATCGGTAGTATCGGATTCTTTTACATGCTTTTGCAACCTTATTATGCTTTCAATCTAGGTTCACAATATCGGTATCGGAATCGGTATCAGAATCGGTATCGGACTATTCCTATGTTGTTTAATTTTCTTTGTCGAATTGACCGAAACGAAGACCCCCAATGTCGGCATCGGTCAATATTTGGTATCGGTCGGTATCGGATCGGAACATGCCAAACCGTATCGGTATCGGCCGTATCGGATCGGTATCGGCCGATACTTTAAACCATGAATTATATATATATATATATATTTACTGACTCGTCAAGTTGAACCGTATATAACATGCTCGGCGCTTAAGAGAAATCATTTGGACTTAGTGGTATCGGTATTGAACTATCGGTATCGGTATCGAACTATCGGTATCGCTAGCGGACTATCGGACTATCGGTATCGGTATCGAACTATCGGTATCGGTATCGAACTATCGGTATCGCACTATCGGTATCGGTATCGCACTATCGGTATCGGACTATCGGTATCGGTATCGCACTATCGGTATCGGTATCGAACTATCGGTATCGGTATCGGTATCCGTATATACTTAGTATCGATCGTAGCAGATTAGTATCGATATATCGGTTTGGTATAGGTCGTATCGGATGGTATTGACCTTAGCGAATTGGTATCGTCCTATCCGATATGTATCGGCCGTATAGCTAGGATTCGTACCGGCCTTATCGATTCGGTATCGGCCATATCCGATAGGTATCGAACGTATCGGATATGTATCGGTCGTATCAGATTAGCATGGTGGAAGGTTTAGTAACAACTGTACTTAGATTTTTCTCTTCTCGAGCTAGAATACCATTGCAAGAGAGTCACGAGAGAGTAAAAAAATCTTCTACATATTGATGTTTACGAGAGTGATTGGCCAATTACAATAACACACATGCTACATTTTCCATCAGGGAAGGAGAGATTGAAGGCAATAACATATAGAGTTGTATTTCGGAAGAAGACGAACTCCTATAAACTCTTTGTTCACAAAGAGTTTGTACGAGTTCTTCTCCCGAAATACAACTCTATATGTTATTGCTTTTAATCTCTCATTCCCTGATGGAAAATGCAGCATGTGTGTTACTGTAATTGGCCAATCACTCTCGTAAACATCAATATGTAGGAGATTTTTTTTACTCTCTCGTGACTCTCTTGCAATGGTATTCTAGCTCGAGAAGAGAAAAATCTAAGTACAGTTCTTACTAAACCTTCCACCATGCTAATCTGATACGGCCGATACATATCGTCGCTACGGCCGATACCTATCGGATATGGCCGATACCGAATCGATAAGGCCGGTACGAATCCTAGCTATACGGCCGATACATATCGGATAAGGCGATACCAATTCGCTAAGGTTAATACCAATTTGATACGGCCTATACCAAACCTATAGACCGATACTAGTCTGATGCGGTCGATACTAAGTACATCCGGCCTATATACCAGCGGATCCACCAGTTACATGATTATATACTAATTTTGTTTAGTTTGTCTTACTATACAGATTTTCACATCCAATCTGTGATGGATCGTTATTTCGTTGATCGTACATGGATGTACAAACGACAACACGAGAGCAGAATAGGTGTGAGTGACGAATTTCAGGCAGGCGTGGAAGTGTTTTTTTAAGTATGCCATGAGCAAAGCTCAGTATATGGACGGTAACAAAATCAAGTGTCCATGTCGTAATTGTTGCAATAGACGTTACGAAGAAGTGGTGAGTGTAAGAGATCATTTGACCCGTAAGGGTTTCGTACGTGATTACGGCCTGTGGTCATCGCAAGGTGAACCATATGCGGAAAGACAGGTTGCGAATGCTGCTACTTATGCTTTTGATGATAATGCTGCAACGAATTTTGTCGTCGAAGACGACGAATGCTCTGTTGATTATGGAGACCTGCAGAACCTTGTACGAGATATGGTGTACAACGCGGCATGGCCTAATTTTGATCCGGAGGATCCTAATCCCGAGGCGAAGGAGTTCTATGATATGTTTCAGGATGCTGAAACTTCTTTATATCCTGGTTGTGAGCCACATTCCGTACTGTTAGTGACGATGCGGTTGTCGAATATAAAGTCCGATTTTAACTTGCCACAAACTTGCTATGATCGGATTATACGACTAATCAAGGAGGTGTTACCGAAGGAATCAAAAGAGCTACCAAAAAAACTTCTACAAGTCGAAGATGATGGTCCGACAACTGGGACTGGGGTACGAGAAGATAGATTGTTGTTGCAACGGATGCATGTTGTACTATAAGGAGAACGAGGATATAGAAAGTTGCAGCTTTTATAATGCGGATCGTTACAAGCCAGTCAAGAGAAAAGAAAGTCAACTAGAAAATGACGTCCTTACAAGTATATGCATTACTTGTCGATCACGAAGCGCTTGCAGAGGATGTATATGTCTCAGAATACAGCAGAACACATGACGTGGCACAACGAAGAACGCACAAAGGACGATGGAGAATTGTCACATCCTTTGGATGGAGAGGCGTAGAAATATTTCGATTTTCGTCATCCAGATTTTGCTGCAGAGCCTAGAAATGAACACATGGGACTATGTTCTGATGGCTTCGCCCCTTTCGGGCAGTCGGGATCTCAATACTCCTGCTGGCCGGTTATTCTGACCCCTTACAATCTGCCACCATGGATGTGTATGAAGACTCCTTATATGTTCTTGACAGCTATCATACCGGGTCCCAAAAATCTGACGAAGAATATCGATATATATTTACAGCCGTTGGTGGATGGGCTGAAACAGCTGTGGAAGATCGGCGTCGCGACCTATGATATTTTCAGGAAACAGAACTTTCAGATAAGAGCTTCACTGATGTGGACAATCAATGATTTTCCCGTACACGGTATGCTGTCGGGATGGAGTACTCACGATACCATGTCTTGTCCGATATGCATACAAAATAGTAAGGCGTTCGGCCTTAAGCATGGAGGAAAAACTTCTTTCTTTGATTGTCATCGTCAATTTCTGCCCGCGAGTCATCTTTAGAGAAAGAACAAGGACGCGTTCAGAGCTAGAAAACAAGAATTTTCTCATCCGCCTGCCAGATTGTCGGGATACGATATTTGGGAAGATGTAAAGGACTTGTTAATGGAAGATCCATCGAACAATCGTATCGATGGGTTCGGACAAACCCATAACTGGACCAAACGGAGTATCTTCTGGGACTTGCCTTATTGGAAAGATAATCTTATAAGGCATAATCTTGATGTTATGCATATCGAAAAGAATGTGTTCGATAATGTCTTCAATACCGTCATGGATATTAAAGGAAAGACGAAGGACAATCCAAAAGCAAGACAAGACATTGCCGAGATATGCAAGCGTCCTTATCTGAACTTGATACAAAGGGGAGCTGGTGGACAAATAACTAAGCCGATAGCACAATACACATTGAGCAAGGAAGATAGATTAATAATCTGTAAGTGGGTATCTACTTTAAGATTTTCCGACGGCTATGTGTCGAATTTGTCTAGATGCGTTGATCTCAATGAACGCAAGCTAACGGGAATGAAGAGTCATGACTGCCACGTGTTTATGGAAAGATTACTGTCCATTGCTTTGAAAGAGTTGTTGCCTTCAGCTGTATGGGTTCCGTTGGCCGAACTATCTATATTCTTTAGGGATATTTGTTCAACTAAGTTGACTGTGCAACACATGGTTGAACTTGAGGAGAATATTATCTTAACAATTTGCAAGTTGGAGAAAATATTTCCTCCTGGCTTCTACGACAGCATGGAGCATCTACCGATTCATCTAGCATACGAAGTCCGTGTCGGTGCATCTGTTCATTACCGATGGATGTACCCATTTGAAAGGTACATAAAAATCGATATAATTTAAGTTGAATTTCTGTGGGTTTTAAAATTAATTCTTAATTCTCAAGATAATTTGTCTCTCTAGATACCTACACCATCTAAAGAAGAAAGTTGGCAATAAGGCCCATATAGAGGCTTCGATATGCGAAGTATATCTTATCGAAGAGGTGTCAAACTTCTGCTCTATTTATTTCGATACTCATGTTAAGACAAATTGAAATAGACCTCAAAGGAATGATGAGGACGTTGAGGATGGAGATATATTCAATGTAAGGGGCAAGCCTGTTGGGACTAGTAAAAAACGGTGGTTGACTGACGACGAGTATGATGCCGCTCACCGATATGTCTTGTTAAACTGTGACATACAAGAAGTGAGAGATTTGGAGAAGTAAGTCAGTACACTTGCACTCGTTATAATCTCGAATTTGATGAAGTAAGTGACTACACTTATATATTCTTATTTTCTTTAATAGTGTATTTAGAGATGAAGTCAAAATAAGGACACCCGATGTCACCACCAGTTTTTAGGAACAGGAATATTTTTGCCATTTTGTACTTTTGAATATTTTTGAAATTTATTTTATTATTTATGATATTTTTTGGGGTTATTTGAGTCGGGTTCGAATTTCAGCTCATTCCGACTTGTATCGGGGACCCGGGGTAGCTTAGACTCTGATCGGGACCCAACTGGAACCGACCAACTTGTCATAACCAAACCCAGATATTTATATTTGACTAATCCCATTTGATTTTAGTGGGATTAGGGATTAGAATTAGATTTAGAACTTGAAATTAGGAGTTTTCAAGTTACCATTTTGACCCCAACTCAAACCACTCATTTCTTTGACTTGGAGGGCATTTTGGTAAATTGTCAAATGTCCCCAACCCTCTAAGATGTGGCCGGCCATGTATGGAGCACCCCCTCTCCTTTGCTTCACTCCAAAGCAACCTATCTCTCTCTCTCTATTTCATTTCCTTTTTTGAAGTTTGTTCTCCTTCAAGAAGATCAATTAGGTATGCTTTTAAAACCTTCATTAATTCTCTTTTGCATTTATTTCCTTCACCATAAATGAGGAGGAGACCACCCTCTACAATTTCTCCATAGAATTTGTAGGTTTCCCTAGAAATCTAGTTTAAGGATTAAATTGGGGGTTTTTCTTTAGAGAGGAGTATATATGTATATATATGTGTATATATATTTATATGTATTTGAGTGTGTGTAGAGAGTGGTGGTGGTGGTATTGGTGTCATGAGAATGGTGGTGGTGTCATGAGAGTGGTGGTGGTAGTGTGTTTGTGTGAGAGTGTCATGAGTGGTGTGTGAGTGTGTTTGAATATGTATTTGAGAGTGTGTGTCTATATATATATTTATATGTGTATGTATTTACATATAGACATGTGTGTGTGTGTGTGTATTTATATATATATAGAGAGAGGGGAGGAAGTAGTGAAAGAAGTAGAAGAAGATGAAGAGAATAAGCCACAGCAGCAGCAATAGCACTAGCAGGAGCAGCAGTAGCATGAGAAGGAGAATGAGAATGAGGAGGAGAATGAGAAGGAGAATAAGAATGAGGAGGAGAAGGAGAAGGAGAATAAGAATGAGGAGGAGAATGAGAAGGAGAATGAGGGAAGAAGGAGAATGAGGAGGAGAATAAGAAGGAGAATGAGGAGGAGAATGAGAAGGAGAAGGAGAATGAGAATGAGGAGGAGAATGAGAAGGAGAAGGAGAAGGAGAATGAGGGAAGAAGGAGAATGAGGAGGAGAATGAGAAGGAGAATGAGGGAAGGAGGAGAATGAGAAGGAGAATGAGAAGGAGAATGAGAATGAGGAGGAGAATGAGAAGGAGAATGAGAAGGAGAATGAGGGAAGAAGGAGAATGAGAAGGAGAATGAGGAGGAGAATGAGAAGAAGAATGAGAATGAGGAGGAGAATGAGAAGGAGAATGGGGGAAGAAGGAGAATGAGAAGGAGAATGAGAATAAGAAGGAGAATGAGGAGGAGAATGAGAAGGAGAATAAGAAGAAGAACAGGAATAAGGAGAAGGAGAAGAATAGGAGTTTGAGAATGAATCGGATATGGGTTGTAAGGGTTGGTAATGATTAGGAATAGTCGTCTAGACCTAGTCTTGACCTTGGTTGACCACGATTGACTTTTTAGACCAAAAGTCAACTATGGGTCAACACTTTACCCAATTTAGTCCCAAATTCTATTAGACTTGAACGGTTGACCAAAAGTCAACTGTTAGTTACCATTGACCTAGGATTGACCTAGGGTTGACCAGAGTTGACCAGGGTTGACCAATTGACCAAAAGTCAACTGTAGGCCAACTCTTGACCCCGTTTGACTTTCTTCGACTTGTTTTGACCTGCGATGACTGTGATGACCTAGGGTTTACTTGGTTTGACTTAGATTGACTTGATATAACTTGATTTGACCTAGAGTTGACTTGATCTGACTTAGATTGACTTGATATAACTTAGTTTGACCTAGTTTTGACTTAGACTTGCATATCATGATTAGATTAGCTTTCCTTTCATTATTAAACCATGTTTTGACATGCAATATCTCATCTTTAGGTCTCTGATTAGGAAAATGCTAAGTTTACTACCAATTTCTTACAACCTTTTTACAACCTTACTCACCAACCCCTTACACATGGGTCCCACCGGATCCCACCACCCCTCACACCCCCCTGCTACATGGGCTCCACCCGACCCCACCACTTACTCCTCTCCTCCAATCGAAACCCGACACGTGGCGGGAGTAAATGAGTTGTAAGAATTTGGTTGTAGGCCTAGCATTGCTCCTCTGATTATCTCTCTGAGCATTGATACCCTACAGCTCAGGATAGTAGGCGAGTACATTCACTGATAGTTTTTATTGTCTTGATATCTACTATATCCGATTCAGTTGTAGTGTCTTACTTGATTCTCGACACGATAGTTCACGGACTAGTGTACGTCGGATCCTGTCATGAGATGTTATTCCCAGATTTTCCTTGGTATATTGGTGTGTGATATCCATGTTTCATGTACTTATATAGACATTGATTTGGGAGTGGGCTGATCACCTGTTTTTGAATTCGTGTCATGACGTGCCATGTCCGGATCCATGATACTATTCGGGTATGGGGAAATTATTAGGGGTTATGTGATCAAAGCCCTATGTCCCTATTTTGCTAGCGCCACCCTCAACTCACGTAGGGTGTAGCAGATACCCCATGTCCGTGTTATCCAGGTTGGCCGGCATGACCCTTTCAGATTTTTATGTGATTGTCGGGCCAAGTGGGTAACCCTACCATGACTCCCTAGCCGATCACATATCGCTCTAATAATTCAAATCACATTTTACATTTATTGTCGTATCTTATATCCAGTTCAGCTTTACTTTCTGTACTTCTTACCATGCTATGATTTTATTTACTCACATGCTCTACCTGTCTTTATACTGTACTATGATTTGAGACTAAGTTCTGTTCGAAGGAAGGGTTACAACCCCGGTCCTTGTTTGGTTTAAGGTTTGTAACTCGGCTTTTGAATGGTTTCCAAGTCGCCTATATCTTTGTCTTGTATTTCATTATACTGTCTCTTATAGTATTTGTCAATTCATATGGAACTGCTGTTGGTGCTTATACTTGCTCATTTTTCTGACAGGATACCGTTATGAAATTTTACAGATGATTCAGAGGCTGATTGCCCGACCTATTATGGGGACGGGTTAGATAGATTAGACTTGGATCGTGACTTGTTAGTAGAGCCACTAGACCTTGCTCACCCTGAGTAGTGTAGTTTAGTTACGTTTTCCTGGCCTGCGAGCCAACTAGTACTTTTCAGACTGTGGTATTATATTATATTCTGTTATGTTATGTTTAGTTTTGGACTCGTGTGGATCTCGAACTTATCTTCTGCTTTCATCTATCATATTTTTCTTCCGTGCTATCTACCTTAGTTTTGTTTATGTGATTGAGACTGTATTGCTATGTCACCTCCATTCGGAGTGTATATACTGTATAGGTACCTTTATCTGTTTAGTTGTAGTATTTCTAGATGACCTAGACAGCGTTCTACCGCCGATGCTGTGGCGTAGGCTGGACGTACCCACTTCTCGTGTCCCTAATCAGGGTGTGGGTCGTGACACCCGATATTACCAATGAAGGACTTCAAAGAGAGGTTGATTGTACATTTCCGTCATGATTTCGCAAATACGTAAGTAACTAAGATTATAATTGAGGTTGATTTTATATATTCTTATAAAATACGTAAGTAACTAAGATTAGAAATATATAATCTAAAATATTTAAATTATAAATATTTATTTACAGGTTTTATTGCCTGAAACAATACTCACTAATGAGAGTGTTCGTTATCTGGCATTGGGACCGAAGAGGCAAACAAAGACTTGGCCAGGCTATGTCATTAATGGCTTCGGGTTTAAGGCAACTCAGAATGCTATAAATGTCAAATTTATCAATGACAGCATCAGTACCAAGGATTCCGGTGTTTGCATAAGAGGCACCATCTATGACGACGAACCGGACTTTGACTATTATGGAGTGCTTCGGGATATTATAAATTTACAATATACTGGCCCATATGATATGCATATTATGATGTTCAAATGTGAGTGGTTCGATACGACCCCAAATATCGGTTGGAGAATCGATAAACAATTTCGATTTGTCGATATAAATCATCGCATGAGGTATAGAGGGTCTGATACATTTGCGATAGCAAATCAGGCTGTTCAAGTCTACTATACAAGCTACCCAAGGCGTCGTAGAGATCGATTTGACTGGTGGACAGTATGCAAGATTAAATCTAGAAATACATTCAACGTTGGAGACCCAGCATACCAAGAGGACCAGATCAAAAAGTCCTAATACTTGGGACAACACTCGGATACAATGGATGTTGAAGTTATTGTTGAGGAAAATAGAGGGGAGGAAGAGGTTGATACACAAAACTTAGCTGTCATCCAGGGGAGAAAGAGGCGTCTTGTCCCAAATATTGAGGCAGAGGAAGAAGAAGAAGAAGAAGAAGAAGAAGAAGAAGAGGAAGAAGACGAATTTGATGGGGATGAGGATATAGATGAAATCGACGATGAGGATGAGGATGAGTAGGAGGATGAGGAGGAGGATGATGATGAAGACGAGGCCGAGGATGAGAACGAAGACGATGATTAGGTTAAATATTGTTGTATATTAAAAACACTTCCAATTACGTGAATTAAGTTTGACCTCATAAAAGCAATTACGTGAATTCATATTTTTTTCGTTCGATTATTTACTTATTGCAGATGGCACTCCTAGTCTTTTTCGTCGCGACGGCACTCGTCTCCCTACTTGTGGTATGTATATTTTAGTTTAGAATTTTATATTCATTTACACTTTTATATTGTTAATTATGTTTATGTGTTCTATTTACAGGTCATGATGGCTGGCCGTGGTCGTGGTTCTGGTGAGGGTCGTGTTGCTGTGCTGGCGGTGGTGGTGGTCATGGTCGTGGTCATAGTGGTATTGGTGGTCGTGGTCGCATTCAATCTTCCCGAGATGTGACCCCATCCAGCGAGCCCGACCCGGAGAATACCCCGGGCACAGACGCATCCCGCCGTCGATCGACTACTTCATCGAGGCATGAATCTGGATCTGCTAACGGATCCGTTCCACTATCGGACCCACCAGCGGACCCACCAGTGGATCTCCCAGTTACTGCACAGTGGGCCCCAGAGTACCCCTATACTCGGTTCTATCCGGTTACTGGGGAGTACATGGACGGACCCGGGGATCCTCCGACGGCACCAGAGAGGCCGAGAGGCGAGTTCCGACGAGAGCTATGGCCCGCAGGGACCTCGTAAGTAAATTTAAGATAATTTATTAAATTTCTTTTATTTATTCAAGTTAATAATCCAGTCGTTTCTTCTTTGTGGGTTTTTTCCGTTTAATGTTGCCAGGGCTCTTGGAGAAATTATCAGGGCTAACTTCCATGGTCCCTACCTCAACTTTTCGTCGGTGCCCCCAAACTTGAAGTACGTCTGGCTCGATGAGTTGAGGGTATATATCTATATCTTCTAGTTAATTATTAGTTACTCTTTAATCAACCATTTTTTAAATTACGTGATAATTGAATTTGTATGTTAGACGACGTACTGGTGGCCCCCCCATCGCGAGGACGCGATCCGCAGGACCTACAAAAGCGCTGCCTCGAAGAAGATACGGGATATGATTCATGATCTGAAAATGGGGCAGACGAGGCCGAATTGGATCCGACAGGACTATTATGAGGACCTCTTAGATATGATGAATACTCCTGCGTACAAGGAGAAATCGGAGAAGGCGAAGGCGAACCGACGGGCCATGGGACTTCATACGGGGGGATCCAGGCCCCACGCAGCGACGCTTGCAGATCTGGTGAGATACCGTAAATTCATTTCACTATTGAATTAGGTATTATTAATATACGGAGTTAATTAAGTTCTACGAAAATTTCGTATACAGACCCAACAGGCGGTGAAGGAGGGAATGGCGCCAGAATCGGTCACCATGCACGACGTCTTCCAGCATACGCACAAGAGACGGAAGGACGGGAGCTTCGTCGACGAGAGGGCCAAGGAGACTGATGTAAGTACTTATGTTTATGAGATTTACGTTATAATTAAAAGTATTTGGACTATAACTTAGGTAAACTTAGGATTCATACTTAGCTTAGTGAAACATAGGATTTAGATTACAACTTAGGTAAATCTTATAATAAAAACACATTCATTTGATAGGCTGCGTATCGTGAGGCCCTTAGTCGGGCTCATTTAATTGAGACCGAAGATATCGGTGAAACGACGCCCGCCCGGATGCCCTCTTCTTTGGCCGCTCGCAACGACTTGTTCGCAGATACCGTCGGCGGCTTTAAGAAAGGGCACCTGTACGGAGTCGGCTCCCTAGGGCCGTTGCACATGGCGACTCAGAGATTTCCACCGACACTGTCTCCTCCTGCGGTCCCGGCAGACGATGATGTTAGGTCGCAGCTTACGCAGCTGCACGAGGCGGTGTCATCCTTACGGGAGCAAATTACCACGTACTTTTCGCCTCCGTCTGCTGCTGCCGGTCCGTCTGCTGCTGGTGTCGGTCCGTCTTCTACTGATGCCGGTCCGTCGACTGCTGCTTTCGGTCCTTCTTTTGTCAGTCATCTTTCTTTCAACCCTGATGCCCCTCTGCTACCGCCTTCGACTGTGATGGCACTCCTTGATCTCATGTCGCTAGAGCAGCTACGCCGACTTCCGAGCAGTGTCTACGACGACTTGCCGTCGTACCTAGTGGAGCAGTATATTCGTCGGTCGCAGCAGGGATTACCACCATCGGGCAATCGAACTCCTCCTCCTTAAAGTATTGTAATTAAGAAAATTTGGAATATTTGTGGGAATTTGAGAATATTCGTGGGATTTTCGGATTATAACGACGGATATTAGTTTATGATTTCAGAATATTTGTGATAATTTTATATTGGTGTGCACTATATATTTGGTCTATGTGATTGTTGGATAATTGGTGTGCATTATATATTTGGTTTATGTGATTGTTGGATAATTGGTGTGCGTTATATATTGGTTTGGTTTATGCATATTTGTGTGAACAGGGAAAGCTCTGCATTTTTTTCAAAAAAATCTCAGTTAGCGACGGACTAGTGACCACTTAGCGACGGATGTTTCCAGTTTCCGACTACCTTTCGACGGAATATCCGTCGCTACCTGGAGATTTGAAACTGTTTCCAGTTAGCGACGGGTGGTCGACGGATTAGCGTCGAAAAACCCATCGCCAAGGTTCTGGAGATACATAGTTCGACAGAATAGCGACGGAACATCCGTCGCCAAGGTTCTGGAAATACATGACATTTCCAGAACAATGGCGACGGAATATCCGTCACTAGTCCGTCGCTTCGTCGACGGATGAGCGACGGAGTAGCGACGACGTATCCGTCGCCATGTTCTAGAACGTGGTCGACGGATTATCCGTCAGTATTCCGTCGCTAATCCGTCCTTTGTTAGCGACGGTATTCGACGGAATAGCGACGGAACGATACACTCCGATACGCTGTTACGACGGTTTATCGACGGATTATCCGTCGCTAGCTTCTACACAGTTCAGTATTTAATACTTGAAATCGACGAAAGACTGTCGAAAAGTCGTCGCTAATGCATCGTATTGTGACGATGAAAAGTCGTCGCTATTCCGTCGCTTGACGAATACTTAGCGACGGATCATTATTAGCGACGAGCTGATTGCCGACGGATTATTTTGACCAAGATCCGTCAGTGATCGATCGCTAATACAAATTGCCGACGGACGGGCGACGGATCTGGCCATCGCTAAATCGACATATTTTGGTAGTGAAAGTTTATTCAATCAAAAGAGTTTCACAAACACGACTATATCACGGAACCCTCCCTCGGCGACATCTCCAATGACCTCTCTCATTCTTATCTCTCTAGATTCCCTTAGGACTTCCAAGTTTTTCATAAGAAAAGAATCCTTATTTTCCTTCAAGGTCTTAAGATTAGGGTTAGAAAAATCCTAATATTGCTCTCCCAATCTTACATAAGTCAAGAATAATTTGAACCGTCAAAAACAACTTTTTAAATCATACTTGCATACTGATACCCAACCGAGAGATATATCGGTGGTAGAGCGACCTGTAGATGCTGCTCCATTTTGCTCATTTCTAAGCACTTGCGTGTGTTTCGTATCCTCTTGGACTTCTCCAATCACCGGACGACGTCGTTTACACTATGTAGTTGAACATGAGCCACACTAGAACACATAACCCATCTAATGTATTTTGTTTCGCTCCCTGCAAAACTTGATCCTTAAATAATCTAAACATGCAACAACAACAATAAGAAATCATTTTATTTGTAAGATAAACTATTTGAATCCTTTTAGGTGTCATGTTTATTATGACATTAACAAAAATCAAGTCCTTTGTTCTAGGCTCAATCTAAGTTCGGTTAGGCTTATGTTAGATTATATTTGTAACTATTGTAAATATGGCCCATAAGCCCAATAGTGTAGATACTATATATATTATAATCAGCCTCTATCAATGAAAACAAGGCATTATTATTTGCTACATGGTATCAGAGCCTACCAAAAAACCCAAGCCGCCAAACCCTACATCTCCACCTGAATCCGGCGTCCGATCCGGCGCCCCTCCTCCCCGGCTGCCAAACAGCTGACCGTCCGGCGCCCGACTGCTCCGCCCGGTCCGTCCGACTGCTCTGCCCGACTGCTCCGCCCGGACCCGCCCGAACAGCTGACCGCCCGGTGCCCGACTGCTCCGCCCAGTCCGCTCGACCCCATTCGCCCGGCAGCGTCAGGATCCGTCCGGCCGACTCCCGTCCGATCCGACGCACCAACAGACCCCTACTCGCCAGATCCGGCGACCCGATCGCGGCAGGTTCGCCGTGAACCCCGTCCAGCAGCGACCGATTCGCCGTCGACCCCTACGTGCCCGATCCGGCGTACCGACCGCGGCAGATTCGCCGTGAACCCCGTCCAGCAGCGGTCGATTCGCCGCCGATCCCGTACATCAGCGAAAGATTCGTCGCTTGTTCGGCCGATCCGTCGGAGTAGTACAAAATTTTGTACATCCGACATTCGCGATCTCGTTCGGCCGATCCGTCGGAGTAGTTCAAAATTTTGTACACCCTACATCCGCGATGGCTGATGATATTGCATCCAGCTACTCCATCGCGACTGGCGGTGGTGGTGCACATAATCCAAATTATCCTAATCCGAAGGATCCATATTTTCTGAGTTCTGCTGATCAACCAGGAAATATCATTACTCCTATTATTTTCCGTGGACCGAACTATGTTGAGTGGTCTCGATCGATACGTCTCTCTCTGATCTCTAGGCGAAAGATCACTTTTCTTGAAGGTACTGAAATCAAACCTGTTAATGATGCTAGTAAATTGCTTGATTGGAGATGTGTGCAAGCGCTATTGGTTCAATGGGTTCTTAATACCATTGATCCGTCTCTGAAGAAATCTTTGCCGTACTTTGAAGAGGTTTATCCATTGTGGAACTTGTTGAAGAAAAGATTTATTGTTAGTAACGGTACTCAAAAGCAACAAATTAAGGTGGCTTTGGCTGAGTGTAAACAAATGGCTTCGATGTCTGTGGAAACCTACTTTGGAAATTTGCAGTCTTTATTAGATGAACAAGCTGCTTATTTTCCATTGCCTGCTTGTACCTGTGGTGAACTTGCTGCAAAGCTACAGGCTATGAGGGATGAAGACCACTTTCAAGACTTTATGTATGGGTTGAATGCTGAGTTGTATGGTCATATCCGATCTAATCTTCTGGCACACGATCCTCAACCAAATTTAGATCGAGTATACCAGGCAGTCCGTGAGGAGGAGGATATGCGAAAAACTCAGGTCCAATCCGCTGCTGAGGAGGTGTTGGCACTGGCTATCAAGACTTTACCTCGTCTTTCTACTACCTTTAATAGTTGGACCTCCGATTCCAGGGACAAATCAGGTATAATATGTACTCATTGTAAGAAAACAGGTCATAATGTTGCAACTTGCTTTGCCAAAATTGGCTATCCAGAGTGGTGGGAGACTCGTCCTCGGCGTGAGGGTGGACGTGGTGCTGGTGGTGGCAGAGGTCCGGCACCACAGCAGAGACGTGATGGAGGACGCGGGGCTGGTGGCGCAGGGGTTGTTCATCATGTCGTCACTGCTGGTCATGGTGTCCCTGCTAGTCTTGCTGGGAGTTCGGCGGATATGATGCATAGAGGGTATCCTTCGCCACTCTCAGGTGAACAATAGCAGAAACTGATGAGCTTGCTGGGTAACGACAATCCTTCCAACCCTGGTTCTTCAAACTCTGATCGTCTGATGGGTAAGAATTCTTCTGTCACTTGGATATTCGATACTGGGGCTACTCTTCATGCGACAGGTTCTCGTGACTGTTTAGTTGATTGCTTTGAGGGCCCTGTCTGTCCTGTGATTTTGCCTGATGGGAGCACTATTGAGGCTGTTCTGAGAGGCAAAGTATTTTTGACTGCTTCATTGGTGTTGACGGATGTTCTTTATGTTCTGACATTGACTTGCAATTTGATCTCTGTCTCACAATTGATTGGTGCCAGAAATTGTGATATATTATTTACTTCTGATTTGTGTTGTATTCAGGACCGAAGTACGAGGATGGTGATTGGAGCAGGTGAACAAAGGGGTGGACTTTACTTCTTGGAGGAGGTTCCAGCTTCTTTGGCTTCGGTGATCCTGGCTTGCAAAGAGAGTGATTCCGAGGTTTGGCATAGTAGACTGGGGCATCCTTCAGATAAAGTAATGCAGACTTTACCTTTTCTCTCTGGTAGTAGTGTGTTTTCTCATAAGGCTTGTGATATTTGTCATCAAGCTAAACAGACTCGTGATGCTTTTCCTGATAGTAGTAGTCGTGCTTTGAGATGCTTTGAACTTATACACTATGATCTGTGGGGACCATATCGTGTTCCGTCATCTAATGGGGCACGATATTTTTTGACTTTGGTGGATGATTTTTCTAGAGCTATTTGGGTTATTTTATTGAAGGATAAGTGTGCTATTTATTCTATGTTTCTTAAATTCATTGCTATGGTGAAGCGTCAGTTTGGGGCTGATATACGTCGTGTGCGGAGTGACAATGGCACTGAATTTAATTGTTTACGAGATTATTTTTCATCTCAAGGTATATTGTTCCAAACATCCTGTGTTGGAACACCTCAACAGAATGGAAGGATGGAAAGAAAACATCGACATACTTTAAATGTAGCCCGGGCATTAAGATTTTAGGGTTCTCTTTCTGTGGATTTTTGGGGGGAATGTGTTCTGGGTGCATGTTATTTGATAAATAGAACACCTTCTAGTATATTGCAATTTAAGTCTCCTTATGAAGTTTTATATGGTTCGGCTCCTTCGTATGATCATCTACGTATTTTTGGTTGTCTGTGCTATACGTATGATTTGAAATCCCGAAATGATAAATTTGCTAGCAGGAGTAGAAAATGTATCTTTGTTGGGTATCCCCTTGAAAAAAAATGATGGAAACTGTATGATTTGGAGACTGGTGAATTTTTTGTGTCCCATGATGTTACTTTCTATGAAAAAGAATTTTCTGGGTATGGCTCTGCTAGCGAGATGTCTTCTGCGACACGTCATACATCTGTTGGGGTGCCGGAAGACGATATCGAGGTTTTTGGGATGGTGCCGGCTGCGGTTCCTGAGGCCGAAGTGGCTGTTGGCGGTCCGACACCGAGTGGCGAGGATGCACAGGTAGCTACAGAAGTATTGACAAGAGAGTCTGCTGGGGGTGATGCGGGTACTACTAATGATACAGGGGATTCAGTGTTGCCAGAGGTGCCCGACGAGGTAGTATTGGGAAGAGGAATGAGAAAAAAATTACAGCCAGTGCGATTACAGGATTTTGTGACGAATGCTGTTCGAAGTAAAAGTCTCCCCCTTCACCACAGTTCATCTGTTCCCATCACTTCCTCAGGTACTTCGTATCCTCTAACACAATTTTTAAGTTATGACATATTTACTGCTGTACACAGAGATTTTCTTGCAGCTATCACTGCAGGTGTTGAGCCTACTTCATATCGCAAGGCCTCGCGAGATTCAGACTGGCGCACGGCTATGCAAACTGAAATACAGGCTCTGGAAGATAATGGGACATGGAGTCTTGTCGATTTGCCTGCTGGAAAGAAAGCATTGGAAAGTAGATGGGTGTACAAAATAAAGTACAACTCCGACGGTAGTGTTGAGCGCTTAAAGGCACGGCTGGTTGTGTTCGGTAATCATCAGGTTGAGGGGATCGATTATTCAGAGACATTTGCCCCAGTAGCTAAGATGCCTACAGTTAGGGCGTTCTTGGCTGTTGCAGCTGTGAGAAGATGGACTTTGTACCAGATGGATGTGCACAATACTTTTCTTCATGGAGATCTGACAGAAGAAGTGTATATGAAGTTGCCGCCAGGATTTTCGCATAGTGAACCCAACAAAGTGTGTCGCCTGTGTAAGTCTCTATATGGATTGAAACAGGCACCACGTTGTTGGTTTGCTAAGCTTACTGCTTCCCTGATATCCTATGGATTTATTCAATCTCATTCCGATTATTTCCTTTTCTCTCTTTTTAAAGGAAATGTAGAGTTGCATGTTTTGATCTATGTGGATGATATGATTATGTCTGGTAATGACTCAGGTGCTTTAGATGCTTTCAAAAAGTACCTTAGTTCTTGCTTTCACATGAAGGACCTTGGTGTGTTGAAGTACTTTCTTGGCATAGAGGTAGCTCGGAGTGCAGAAGGAATTTTCTTGTGTCAAAGGAAGTATGCTTTGGACATCATTTCAGAATGCGGCTTGATGGGGTCTCGACCTGCTGGCTTTCCCATGGAGCCCAATCACAAGCTGGCAGAATCGACTAGTCCAAAGATGGCGGATGCAGAGACTTATCGGAGGCTGGTTGGGAGGTTGATTTATCTATCATTTACTCGCCCTGACTTAGCCTATGCTGTGCATATCTTGTCTCAATTTTTACAGGAGCCTCGACCAGATCATTGGCATGCTGCTTTGAGAGTTGTCAGATATCTCAAACATGCACCAGGACAGGGTATTCTTTTGAAAGCTGATTGTGATCTCCATCTTTCTGGTTGGTGTGATTTCGACTGGGCCAGTTGTCCCTTGACTCGCCGCTCTGTTACAGGCTGGTTGATGTTTCTGGGGGGGTCTCCTATTTCTTGGAAGACCAAGAAGCAACCAACTGTTTCCCGACCTTCCGCTGAAGCTGAATACCGATCTCTCGCTGCGCTTGTTTGTGAGTTGAAATGGTTGAAGGAGTTATTGGTGTGTTTGGGCGTTCGCCAGGAGTCTGCTATGTCGGTGTATTGTGACAGTCAGTCAGCCCTGCACCTGGCTCAGAACCCGGTATTTCATGAGCGCAGTAAGCATATTGAGGTGAATTTGCATTTTATTCGCGATGCTATTCGAGATGGCACCGTAATAGCCTTGCATGTTCCTACTTCTACTCAACTGGCTGACATCTTCACCAAGCCCCTTGGAAAGCATGTGTTTGATTCTTTTCTTTCCAAGTTGGGCATTTGTGACTTGCATGCTCCAACTTGAGGGGGGTGTTAGATTATATTTGTAACCATTGTAAATATGGCCCATAAGCTCAATAGTGTAGACACTATATATATTGTAATCAGCCCCCATCAATGAAAACAAGACATTATTATTTGCTACAGCTTACCACTTTTTTTTTGTTTTATCAACTCTTTTGTTAATATATTATTGCTCATCATAAGTGATGCATCTGTTGGTCTTATGTTGCACATGTACAAACACCTTAGATGTTTTCCCCCCAATTTTATCACCAAAATGTGTTGCTACCAACTTTTCTAGATTGCGCTTTCTTATTTTATCTTACAATTTATTGCCGCTCACCTTAATTAGCATTTTCATTTCATGTACACTTATTTTTGCACATGTTTTTCTTGATTTTCCAATACTCTGATCCATAAAGTATGGTATGTCTTATACTTATAGAATTTTATTTTCAACCTCAGCAATATCCTACAATCACAAAGCACTCATCTATATATTTCATTCATTTGTCATGTTTCAATTATATGAATAACATATTTCAATCGTAAACTCATCACGATAAATTATTGACCCCTAAATAACCTAAAACATAAACGAGGTTGTCTCTTGGTTGGTGCAACGATAAGACTTGTTGTTTGCATAAAAAAGAATGTATGTTCGAGTCACGAAAGCAACGTCTTCACCCTCCACAAATATGGTTCTAGAGATATATTAATACCAAATTAACTAAGTGCAATATATCAAGGAGGATTAATGGCATAACCCAAGATAAGGAAAGGAAGACAAAACAAGTGGAGTTTGTCCCTCTTAATTAGGGTTACCTTGGGTGGTGAGTGTCCTTGACAGTTTTCTGACCATACTTCCTCCACTTGTAGCCATCATCCAAGACATCCACTTCTTCACTCATGGTCTTGAAGCAAAACCTTGGCTCCCTCATCTTCCTCCTCCCACCCTTCATGACCTTCTTCCTCCGAACAGAGGAGCTACCAACCATCAGCCCTTCGGCATTGCTGCTACCGCTGCGATTCCCGTAGATTGCTTCTTCACTAGTACTTCCCCATGGCCTGTGATTCCTGTTGAATATTGCTTCTTCACTAGTACTCCCCCATGGCCTGCAAAACCATATATGCATACACGCGATCAGGGCCGGTCCAGGGGTAAGCTAGACAAGACTTCGGACTTGGACAACCCTCTCCCTTAGGATCAGCACGACCCTACAAGAGGTCGAGGTTACGGGTGACCCTCCTGGATCGGCGTACAATAAGGATTAAGAGAGAAACAAAATTACTTCCGGGTAGGACAATCCAACCCCCGGGCCGGCCTGACACGCGATGGTCAAATAGAATATATATGTAGATGTACATATCTCTATATAGCCCATAACAGTACCATAAAAAACAAAAGAACCCTAGATTTATAGCTGATATATAGGTCTATACATCAGATTTGCTGCAGAAACCACAAAAACTAGTTGTTTGATAAGAAAGAGATGATACACATATGTATAAAGTATAGATCTCATATATATAATAATAATTAGATGGACACTAATTTTTATCAACTCACCATTGATTGCTGCCAAATGATATTTGACAATTGGAGTAGTAATGATCAGCTAGACTTGCATCGTGATCGTCGTAGTCGACTGCAACGGGCTGCGGATGTGCGGTCGGAGGAGGAGGGCCGGGTCTGGTTTCTAAGGAGGAGTGGCAGTTGCTAAAGCCAAAGGGCTGTTGGTCAATATCAGGAGGGCTGGTCGAGTTGAGATGATCAGTCATGTTGGGAAAGAACTGCTGGGAGAAATAGAAGCTGACCATCGTATGTTCTTCTTCTTCCACCAGTAGCCCTTGGCCATGACTGGGGACATGACCACTAGCTGCACTGGATGGGAACATCTCAGTATTCACTTCTTAATTTGTCAAGCTCTAGAAAGGAGGAGGAGGAGGAGGAGGAGGAGGAGGAGGAAGTAATGGCTATGGCTATGGTTGGCATTATGACAATGAAATAAATGTATACTTGTGTTAGGAGTAATGCTATTCGTACCTCCAAAATGTCACTTTAAACTATCCTTTTTTACGTGCCGACTGCCAGCTGACGTGGCATCTGACATGCCAGCTGATATGACAAGTATACATTTATTTTTAATGTTGATGCTAATATTAATGTTAACGTAACTGTAAGGCTCGAACGGCGACTTTCTGATCTCACTACCAAGAGAAAGTAGGGTCGTGTCCCGCCTACGCGCGAGGCTAAACGGTCCGGATTTGCACCCCTCCTGCGCGTGCGACGTGCATGCACATGCGCATTAAAGTTTTCTGGCTTCCCACCAAATCGGGTGCATTCTAGCCCAATGCACCCCGGGCGAGCGAGCACCCCTCTTACTACCCACTCATCACAACCATGTAGAAGGTATGAACATATATAAATCCATTCACAAGTGTGGGTTTTAAGCGATGTGGGACTAAACAAGAGTCTATTTCCTTTTGTCTATGGTGTATTTGAAATACTCACAAAGTGGAACTAAAAACAAGAATTCCAACAAATGTTAATATTAAAGCTAATGTTAATGTTAATACCTTTAAAGTTTATTTTAATATTAATGTTAATTCTAGTATTAATTTTAGTTTTAATTTTAAAATTTGTCTTGTGGATTGTCATGTCAGATTGACACGTGAGATGTCACATAAAAAGAATACTTGGAGATAGGGGTGAGTATTCAGTTTATTCGGTTCCAACCTAACCGAATGAGCGAAAACCGAATTCGACCAAAACCGAATAAGCAAAACCGAAACCGAACCGAATTGGACCATAACCGAATAAAACTGAACCGAATTAAATCGGTTCGGTTTTCGGTTTATTCGGTTTACTCGGTTTTTTTTGTTTATTTGCGATTTTTTTGTTAATGTATATATATATATATATATATATATATATATATATATATATATATATATATATATATATATATATATATATATATAAGAAAATATATATATATATATATATATATATATATATATACACACTATATATATATATTTTTATATATATATATATATATATATATATATATATATATATATTGTAACAAAATTTTCTTATTCGGTTTTCGGTTTTGGACTGAAACCGAAACCCATAACCGAAATCGAGACCGAATAAGAAAATTTAGTATTTTCAAAACCGAAACAGAACCGAAATTTTTTAAAACCGAACCGAATCTCTTATTCGGTTCGGTTCGGTTCGATTTTCGGTCCAAAATCGAATAATGCTCACCCCTACTTGGAGAGATATTTTGGAGTGATAAATAACATTTCCTTGTATTGGTAATGGATATTCATGTAGGTGTACGTAGTTGCCTTTTTTTTTTTTTTATTATGGCTTACATTCCCTAGGGAACGCAAAAGGAATGAAAATTTGACCTTTGATTTTGGCATTCCTTTGCCATCTTTCCCTTTGTCATAGATTTGCGTCAGCCAATGCTTGGATTCTCTGAGGTCCACACTCGATTTTGCTGACATGCCTCTCAGTGTCACAACAGTGAAGTAGTACAAAGTGTGTTTGACGAATATGTGTCACCTAAAAACATACTTAGACCAAGTTTTAAAAGTTTCATTTTTCCTGTAATTAAAAAAAAAAGTGTTGCGTTAAAATCACTCTTAAAAATTGGACCGGAAGTCAACCCGATCAGGACACTAGGTTGAATCAAACCGGTCCAAACAGTGAGTTTATCCACGTTGAACCCATTGTATCGGTTTAACATAGTACACAACTATATATATATATATATATATATATATATATATATATATATATGACGTTCGTTCTTTATGTCTACCTAGTAGAATTAACCAATAAGCAAACATATAAAAGTTTAAATTAAGACGTCGGACGATTCGGTGATTTGACGGCTGGGTCGACCGGATTGATCGAGTTTTTAGAAAAAATAGTAGACCGATACTAAGATAGTGGGTTTATCAGATCAACCAGTCGATTCGGTCCAATTTTTAAAACACAGGTTAAAATGCATCACTGACTCAACTTGATAATGAATATGATCAACTTAGAGCTAAATATATGCATTGGGACATCCCAAATAGTTTGGAAGTCAGATAAGATAGTAGGGGTAACTTATAATCAAAGATAACAAGTGATTAAGCAAGAAATTGCATTTTAGAAACATTGAGCTCATAATAAGTTTAGATAATCTAAGGTTCAAGTTAGGTTGCAAATTTGCAATTAGTAATCCGTCCTATGATGAAGTGCCATCCCCTTTACTTGATAGGCAATCTTTTTAGCCTCCTTTAGTAGATCTCATGTCAAAAAAGATGAAAGTTTATATGAATTCATAATACCCCTCTAAACTTATAAACTTAGCTTAGGTTAGGTCAGCTTTATGGGATATATATATATATATATATATATATATATATATATATATATATATATATATATATATATATATATATATATATATTTTTTTTTTTTTTTTTTTAAATATATATATATATATATATATATATATATATATATATATATATATATATATATTTTTTTAAATATATATATATATATATATATATATATATATATATATATATATATATATATATATATATATATATATATATATATATATATATATATATAATTTATTTATTTTGAAGCGAATGGTTCTTCTTTATTAGAACTGAAATAGCTTACATATAGGTGCTCATGGAGCCACACCTACTACATCCCAAGTACAATTAGTCTATCCCTGGAACAATAATCTATTCCTACACCATCTCACCATAGCCCATCATCCAATCTTCCCCTCAGCCTATCCCTGCCTCAATGGAGCAGAGATCCGCATTTATGTTGTTGAGAAGCCCTGAGAAGGAGGTAGCTCTACCTTCAAATATGCGATTGTTACGCTCCCGCCATATATGCCATATTACAGCAAGAAGCCGAATACACACTCTCTGATACTTCTGCCCTCGATCGCGCATACCCCGTATTTCTTCTACCACGTCCATCAGCCCCGCATGTCTTCTTGCTGGTAGGCCCATCCCACTTCGGTATGTGTGCCATATCTCGTCCGAGAACGGACACGCGAAGAACAGATGGTTCCTAGTTTCGTTGCCTCCACCGCACAATATGCACCTGGGGTCAGCTATATGGACGCCAAACTGTATTAATCTCTCCCTGGTAAGCAATCTATCTTTTATCGCTTTGTACGTACATAACTTCCACTTGCTCGCCGCTCCTCGGACCCATATAACCTCCGCCCAACTTACCTTAGGGGAGGATGTCCTCAGATTCTCGTATGTCCCTCCATGTGAGAAGCAGCTGTCAGATGAACCCTCCCATTTCCATTCGTCCTCCCCCTCTTCAGCTAGGATAAAAGTTTTACTTATCTCTTCTCCAAACCACAGCTGTATATGCCGATTTATAACATTCCAAGCTCCTTCGTCTATGATACTGCACACCTAAACGTCTTGTCCGACCATCTCAAACGTAGGCCATCCCACCCGCTCGATGAAACTCTGTTTGCCTAGCCACGGATCCTTCCACAGGTTTGTCGCGTGCCCATTTCGGATGGCTCGGGATATGCACGATTTCAACATTTCTCGCTGAGCTAAAATATTTTTGAATGGAACAGAATAATTATTGCTATATGCCAAGACCCAGAAATTCTCGTTGGAAACATACCGTGCGCGCATCCAGTTTGCCCACATGGACGTACCCGTCAGGAATTTCCAAGCCATTCTCAGCTTGGCCACCTCCCTTAGCATCTTGAGCGAATGCAACCCAATACCTCCTTCCTCCTTCGTCTGACAGAGTTCCTCCCATGCAATAGTATGCAAGCCCCCTCTCCAAACAAAATTCGCGCACAAACGTTCTATTTCTTTTAAGGTACCCGTCGGAATAATGATGGCTTGGAACCAATATCCAGTAATCGCCCATATCACCGAACGCACCAACTCTATTCGACCTCCGAAGGAGAGGAGTTGGGACTGCCAACCTTCCAGTCGGCTCTGGACATAGCTGATCAACCCCTTGCATTCCATATTAGACACATGGTTAATAGGCAAGGGGATACCGAGATATCGCACCGAAAGTAGTCCCTGCTCAATCTCAAGTCTTTCCGACCAATGGTTTTGTTGCGGACAGTCTTTACTAAAGAATAACTGGGACTTATCTTTATTGAGTGTCAAGCCCGCCCTCCTCCTGAACACTTCAAGTAGCTGTAAAAGTGCGTAATTCCTTTCTCCGTAGGCTCCATGAATACTAGTAGATCGTCAGCATATATGAGATATGAGACTACTGGACACACTCGACGATATAATGGCATGATATTCCTCATGTGTACCTCCACATCTATCAAGCACGTGAAATACTCTATGACAATAGTGAATAAGTAAGGGGAGAGGGGGTCACCCTGTCGAAGTCCGCAACTGCTACTGAAATACCCCTGAGGCTGGCCATTCATAATCACTGAGAATGTTGGTGTGGTTATACATTCTTCGATTCTATCGATCCACCATTGATCGAATCCCATGTCCCTGAGAATCTTGCATAGAAAACTTTTATTCACAGTGTCATATGCCTTCCGCATGTCTAGTTTGATGCACCATTTCCACCCTCCAGCCTTGTTAAAGTCTCGGATCAATTCGTGAGCGAGGAGACAATTTTCCCCAATTGCCCGCCCCTTGATGAATGCTGCCTGATTTTTCGAGATGAGCTCCTGCATGATTTTCTGCATCCTGTTACACATGATATGAGTAATAATTTTATAAATAAAATTACAACAGGCAATCGGTCGAAAATCTCCGAGTTCCGTAGCTCCTTCCTTCTTGGGGATGAGTACAAGAAAAGTATGGTTGAGTTCGCGGATGAGCCGTCCGGTTGCGAAGAAGTCATCCACCACTTCAAGAACAAGCTCCTTCAAATGTGTCCAATGATGCTTGAAAAAAGAAGCGTTGAAGCCGTCCGGGCCAGGGGACTTGTCCGAATCAGCTCGCTTTATGACGTTCTCAATTTCCTCCATATGAACTTTCCTGCGGAGCCCCGCATTCCCAGCCTCTGTAACCAGTCGTTTACACACTATGTCGGGCACATCCTCATCTCCCTCACTAGAGTTATATAGCTCCATATAGTATGCAACAGCAGCAGCAGCACTCAGTTGCTCGGGCTGAGCGGCAACTGTTCCATCAGCCCAAGAAGGGGGGCCGTCGAGTTGCGATACTGGCGCGCTTTGACCGTAGCGTGGAAGAATTTAGAGCATCTATCCCCGTCTTTTAACCATGCGCACTTAGCTCTCTGTTTTAGATGGATCTCCTCTTGAAAGCGGAGCCTTCGTACTTTCCCTTGGAGGACCGACTCCTGGCGAGCCAAATCTTGATCGAATGGCTTTGCAATTAACCCATCTTGGACTTTCTGAAGCAGCTTGGTCTTCTCCTCAAGGGGCTGTTGCGGTCTCCGTCTGTTCCAGTCCCTTAGGTCCTTCTTGATTAGTTTAAGGATCCGAAGTAGGCGGAATTGAGGCGTGCCCAAGAACTTCGTTTGTAGCGCTCTGTGAACAACCGCATCATAACCTTCTATAAATTTCCATGCATTTGAATACCTGAATGGTCGCCTCCCAGGATTGAATGTATTCACCAGTCGAACCAAAATAGGGGCGTGGTCACTAGTACTCCTCTGAAGCCCCTCGGCCCTGGCATTGGGGAACACCTCTATCCATTTCAGATTGCATATGGCTCTATCCAGTTGGCATGCTACCCGATTAGAAATCGAGCTATTATTCCAAGACCACACATGTCCCGTCCTCTCCAGACAGAGTAAGCCTGCGCTTGTAATGCGGTTTTGAAAGTCTGCTAGTATATTAGGTGGAATCGGTCTACCTCCTTCTTTCTCATTAGCTGTTAATATGGTGTTAAAATCCCTGCTTAGGATCAGTGGAGTATGATTGCCCACTTCTACAGCTATCTTGATGATATCCTCCCATAATTTGGTTCTCAGCCTTCTGTCATTGTGCCCGTAAATAGCCCCTACCACAATTTCCAATCCTCCCTTATTAGTGAGATCAAGAACTATCGGTTGCTCAGAGGATAGTCGGACCCTTCCCTTCCAAACCCGACTATCCCACATAACCCAGATCCTTGCGACCCCACCTTGGGCAAGGTTATCTACTGCCTCCCAGTTAGCTGGGATCCTCTGCTTAATTCTCTCCGGAGCTTTGATTTTGCTTTCTAATATAGCCACAATCGAGCTCGTAGTACTCCTCATAATCTGTTGGATTTCCTTCCATCTACCCACCGAATTAGCCCCCCTGACGTTCTAGGTCAGAATATTCATTGATGTATTTGATGAATGATGGGCCCATCCTCAGTTCGTCGCATACTCTCCCTAGGACAATTAGTTTGAGTCTTTTCCGTGTCAGCCTTGATATCCTTACCCCTTCTATCTCCTCTATCCGTAATTGTGCCCTGAAGATTGGCATGCCACAATGGGTTCTCCCTGGTGAGGTTATCCCCAGGAGAAAAATCTCCTTCACCCGAGTCCCCATATGATCCGCGTCTCGGCGAGTGTAGTGCCCCGAAATTCGTGATACGTATTTTATACGTGATCGTATTTCTGACCAGTATTTTTCATTTTTCTTGGCCAGTTAAGTTGTGGTATATTTTATACTTAGCATTGTAGTTTAATTGTCATTTATCATTCCTGGATTAATTCTGATTAATGGAGCTTGGTTTTATTTGGATAGGAATTGGATTTGGTTTGGTTTATTATGCATTGGACCATCTTAGCTAACCTCCACCCTCAACACAACTTATCCTCCCCCATTAAAATCTTCACCTAACACTCTCTCTCCTCATTATTTTCCTCCATTAATTCTTCTTCTTCTTCCTCCACACAACTCTCCAACCCATTAGGCAAGTGCACCTTGCCACCACATGAGAACCACTTTTTATTTGTCCATTAGCTAGATTAGGCCATGGAGATAAACATTAGAACTTGACATTTTGTGATTTAGAGTTTCCATTGTTCTAGATCTAGGTTTTAACTATTTTCGGATTTACATAGTTTTGATCTATTTTGGTTGGATTTTTGTGGGTTTTGATGCTTCCATGTGGAAGAGAATTTAATTTTACTCAAGTTAGACCTTTGAAAATCTAGATTTGGCTTTAATTTGACAAAGATATGAAAATTTGAATTTTTGGTGATTCTTGGTGTTCTTCTCGGCCTGGAGTAGCAGCCTGCAGCCTGCGCTCTTTAGCGCAGTGCTGGATTGCGCATCCCCCTCGGCCAGCGCTCTTTAGCGCAGCGCCGACCGCGCAGCTTGCCCCTTGGCGAACTGCGCTCAACCCGACTGCGCATGGATTCATGCGCAGTCTGCCCATGCGCAGTCTGCTCATGCGCAATCTGCTCCTGCGCAGTCCACTTCTGCGCAATCCATCTCATGCGCAATCTGACCCTGCGCCATCCATTCCTGCGCAACCTGATCTTGCGCAGTCCATACTCTGCGCAGTCTACCCTTGCACAATCCTCCCTTGCGCAATCCAATCAATGCACAAGGCAGCCCCTGTACCCTTGGTCCATGCACAATGATCCATTGTGCAGTACATCCCCTGTGGCCCTTTAACCCTGCGCACTTGGCACCCTGCGCAGTTGGTACCCTGCGCAGCTCATCCTGTGCACTTGGCACCCTGTGCAGTTGGTACCCTGCGCGGCTCACCCTGCGCACTTGGCACCCTGCGCAGTTGGTACCCTGCGCAGCTCACCCTGCGCACTTGGCACCCTGCGCAGTACATACCCTGCACAACCCACTTGTCTATGATAAATTTGTTATTTTTTGATCTTGGCTCTTCTATAGTCCTATTTATATTAGTATTTTATTAGATATTTTACGCCCATTTTATATCCTTACGCCCTTTGTCATGAACTTGATTTTACTTAATATGTTGGAATGACTATTGTACATGGCACGGTATGGCAAGGAACTAGCATAACATGACAGTGACCCGTAATGGTGCACTCCTGACATGACCAACCTGACTTGATAGTGGCCCGTCGTGGCGCACTCCTGACAAGTACCCTGACATGAATTATCTTGATAACTTGATAGTGGCCCATGGCGGCGCCCTCCCGAATTGACATGACTTGATAACTTAGCTTGACCTGTCTTGACACCGTGGGTGTTCCTGCTTGCTTGTGCAATCCACTCGTATTGTCTTGCATCATGTCTAGGACGTGACTCCCTGGTTCCCACGGTCAGGGATTCATACTGAATCTGGCTAGGTTAATGACTAGATTGATCAATTAGTTCATGGAGAATTTCCCAGTTACCTGTTGCCCTTTTGGTCCCGGCCTTATGTATATATACATGGGATTTGTTGCTATCCGTCGAGATGAGCGCACTTCCAGCCCGCCGTCGAGCGTGGTACCTTAGGACACATGTATCTTACTACAGTGTGTCTGCTATATCATGCTATCTTTTCCTTTTCTTGCTGGAAGCATTCAGGTAGTAACAAACAGGTAACCGGACTTAGAATTCTCATTGCATCTTGTTAGTAATCAGGTCTGTGATAACCCTAGTTAGTTAAAGTAGTAAGCCGTAGTACTTGCTTGGCCGTGATTGATTGGATGGAGTCTAGTCCCTCTTGTCCTGTCCTGATCCTGTGCAAGGTCATGACATGACATGATTACTCGTGCTTTACCTTAATCATGTTTAATTGTAAGTCTTGAATTCGCATATTTTATCTTGCCGATAAATGGTGGGAGAAACCAAGTTCCGTTCAGACGAAGGGTTACAACCTCGGTCCTTGTTTGGTTTACGGGTTGTAACCTGGCTATCTGAATAGTCCCATGGTTATCTCATCGTATATCATCCTGTCATGCCTTTCTATATGTTCTGTCTTTTATCGATTCTGTACAAGATTTGTCTTTTATATCTAACTATTATGCCTTTTTCTTAAATTACTGTCTCTTATTATGTAATTATAGTATTGTGCTGATTGCTGGCTTTGTTCTTATTTCGTGGCCTCCTTTGTGGCACTTGCTCTTTCTGGGGTCTGACCCAGCTGGTTTTGTATGACCAGATACCGGAGCAGCAGCAAAGGATCTACCTGCTTTCCAGCCCGATGGTGAACACTAGACGGAACCCGGGCAACGAGTGGGTTTTCTCTTTTATTTCTCCCACTGTATTGTTAACTGATATTCTTTTGAGGCGTTTAGCCGACGAGCACTTGTTAGCTCGATGCACTTTACTTCTGTCTGCCTACGGGCTGTAATCATGATTGGCAACTCGAGGTTGATCATGTATGACTTAACTCTTGCTAGTCCTTACATTTTGTACGACTAGCTTCATGATCATCTGGATATGTAATGTTTGGGACGCCTTACAATTGTATATTTGGTAGTCTGATATCTTGTTACTATCATTACTTGTTGAGATTGAGACAATAGCTTGATTTGACCCTAAGAGACTGATGGTTTGTAGCGTACCCTCACATAGCTAGACAGCCGTGACCGTATAGCGGGATGGTTGCCGTTCCGTTATACGTAGCTGGCTGTGCACGTCCCCGTTCTTCAGTATTCTGGTTCTGGGGCGTGACAGTTTAATTGGTGGCCCATGCAGGTCTAGTCAATCAAGAAATGTGAGGGTTTACCGGATAGATGTCTCAATCTGCACTCGCCTTTGATCTCCACTCGTAATTCTTATCTCCTTGGATTCCTGACTTGATAACATGCTTGCATCATTGTTCCATCCTGGTCCTTCCTTAATATTCCTGATGTCATTTGCTTCAGTGGCATCATTCCTGTTGATCAGCCAGAAGGAGCTCAGCCAGCAGCCCAGCAACAGCAAGAAGATCAAGATCAGTCCTCAGCAGCCGCCTCCCGAGCCATACCTCCTGGAGAACCAGTGCCCCCAGTCCAGCCAGTTCAGCCAGCAGGATCAGAGGATGGGGCCTTGATAGGGCTCATCCGTGAGTTGATTGCATCTCAGGATCGTCGAGGTGATGCCTTGCAGCAAGCAGTACAAGAAGCTCTGAACAGAAGTGGTCCTCGAGGGAACAGTGCGGTCAACAATTTCAAGCGCCTGAACCCTCCCTTCTTCGACGGCAGCGAGGATGCTATTGCTGCAGATGCCTGGCTACAGGACATTGAAGTGATCTTAGAGGCAGCCAGGACTCCTGAAGTAGAGAAGGTGGCGGTGGTGCGCCTGCAGTTACTGGATCTAGCCCGCAGCTGGTGGGCTATGCAAGCAGCGAGTTTGGGTACGCCTGTCATGTGGGCGGTATTCAGTGATATGTTCCAGACCAAGTACTTCGACGCAGTGGCTAGATATGACCTGCAGACCAGGTTTAGTAATCTCAGGCAGATGAGCAGGACGGTCGACGGATATGCGGCCGAGTTTTTAAGGTTGAGTCGGTTTGCTCCCACCTTGGTGGCAACCGAGCTAGACAGAGCACAGCGATTCCAGCAGGGGCACCATTTGGAAATCATATTGGCAGTCGAGCAGTTCGAGCACACAACTTTTGATGCCGTCTTGCGAGCAGCGAGGAGGCATGAGTACACTTCCCGAAGGATAACGGACCGGACCGGAGATCGGAAGCGGTCTCACGACCAGATGAACCAATCGTCAGCACCGGCCCCAGCAGCTAGGGCCTTGACCATTGGAGCTACGAGGACAGATTCGGTCACCTCCTTACAGCATTCTGCCCCGATCTATCCCCAGCAACGGAAGCAGAAGCAGTCTTCCGCAATGGGCTGCACTCATTGCGGAAAGCCAGGGCACGTTGTTTCTGAATGCCGTAGAGCACAGGGGTTGTGCTTGGCTTGTGGAGCACCGGACCACATGATAGGATCTTGCCCGTTCAGAAACAGATTATCGTCGACGGTAACTAGTCCCTCGGTTATGGGACCAGCACCAGAACCAGCTCCAGTTCACCAACCACAGCAGCTCCCGTTCCCGGGTCCATTGCCGACTCAGGCCCAGGCCTTCCAGCAGCAGAGGCCTCAGCAGTTCGCCCTGACCCAGGCCCAGATCCAGAATCGGCCGAGAGGTATATGTATCCTCTCATCTTGCTTTTCTACCATCGTTATGAGGGCACATGTCATGTTCCATGTGTCCTAACTACAACGGTATATCCCAGACCCGAGCCATGTCCTAGATCATTCGAAAACGGTTATTGGTACCAACCTTTTTTGTATGAGGAGAGGCCCGTGTCCCTGTTTGACCAAAGAGAGAGACCTCAAGCGCAAGACTATCAGTTAAGTCCATGTTGCTTGAGTTCATCGCTCCTTGGAGAGTCAAACGTGGGAGTGTGAGGATGATATCCGATCACGTTATCCCAATCGGTTTGGCTCGTGAGGTGTAATGTCTTCCTTATGCCTTGTACTTCGATTTCTTGCTTGTATGTATGATTGTATGGTTGATTGGTAGCATAGATTGCTTGCGATAGTATAGATGTCCCGACATCTCTAGCCTCTTGATTAAATTCCGAGGACAGAATTCTTTTAAGGTGGGTAGGATGTAGTGCTCCGAAATTCGTGATACGTATTTTATACGTGATCGTATTTCTGACCAGTATTTTTTATTTTTCTTGGCCAGTTAAGTTGTGGTATATTTCATACTTAGCATTGTAGTTTAATTGTCATTTATCATTCCTGGATTAATTCTGATTAATGGAGCTTGGTTTTATTTGGATAGGAATTGGATTTGGTTTGGTTTATTATGCATTGGACCATCTTAGCTAACCTCCACCCTCAACACAACTTATCCTCCCCCATTAAAATCTCCACCTAACACTCTCTCTCCTCATTATTTTCCTCCATTAATTCTTCTTCTTCTTCCTCCACACAACTCTCCAACCCATTAGGCAAGTGCACCTTGCCACCACATGAGAACCACTTTTATTTGTCCATTAGCTAGATTAGGCCATGGAGATCAACATTAGAACTTGACATTTTGTGATTTGGAGTTTCCATTGTTCTAGATCTAGGTTTTAACTATTTTCGGATTTACATAGTTTTGATCTATTTTGGTTGGATTTTTGTGGGTTTTGATGCTTCCATGTGGAAGAGAATTTAATTTTACTCAAGTTAGACCTTTAAAAATCTAGATTTGGCTTTGATTTGACAAAGATATGAAAATTTGAATTTTTGGTGATTCTTGGTGTTCTTCTCGGCCTGGAGTAGCAGCCTGCAGCCTGCGCTCTTTAGCGCAGTGCTGGATTGCGCATCCCCCTCGGCCAGCGCTCTTTAACGCAGCGCCGACCGCGCAGCTTGCCCCTTGGCGAACTGCGCTCAACCCGACTGTGCATGGATTCATGCGCAGTCTGCCCATGCGCAGTCTGCCCATGCGCAGTCTGCTCATGCGCAATCTGCTCCTGCGCAGTCCACTTCTGCGCAATCCATCTCATGCGCAATCTGACCCTGCGCCATCCATTCCTGCGCAACCTGATCTTGCGCAGTCCATACTCTGCGCAGTCTACCCTTGCGCAATCCTCCCTTGCACAATCCAATCAATGCACAAGGCAGCCCATGTACCCTTGGTCCATGCGCAATGACCCATTGTGCAGTACATCCCCTGTGGCCCTTTAACCCTGCGCACTTGGCATCCTGCGCAGTTGGTACCCTGCGCAGCTCACCCTGCGCACTTGGCACCCTGCGCAGTTGGTACCCTGCGCAGCTCACCCTGCGCACTTGGCACCCTGCGCAGTTGGTACCCTGCGCAGCTCACCCTGCGCACTTGGCACCCTGCGCAGTACATACCCTGCACAACCCACTTGTCTATGATAAATTTGTTATTTCTTGATCTTGGCTCTTCTATAGTCCTATTTATATTAGTATTTTATTAGATATTTTACGCCCATTTTATATCCTTACGCCTTTTGTCATGAACTTGATTTTACTTAATATGTTGGAATGACTATTGTACATGGCACGGTATGGCAAGGAACTAGCATAACATGACAGTGACCCGTAATGGTGCACTCCTGACATGACCAACCTGACTTGATAGTGGCCCGTCGTGGCGCACTCCTGACAAGTACCCTGACATGAATTATCTTGATAACTTGATAGTGGCCCATGGCGGCGCCCTCCCGACTTGACATGACTTGATAACTTAGCTTGACCTGTCTTGACACCGTGGGTGTTCCTGCTTGCTTGTGCAATCCACTCGTATTGTCTTGCATCATGTCTAGGACGTGACTCCCTGGTTCCCACGGTCAGGGATTCATACTGAATCTGGCTAGGTTAATGACTAGATTGATCAATTAGTTCATGGAGAATTTCCCAGTTACCTGTTGCCCCTTTGGTCCCGGCCTTATGTATATATACATGGGATTTGTTGCTATCCGTCGAGATGAGCGCACTTCCAGCCCGCCGTCGAGCGTGGTACCTTAGGACACATGTATCTTACTACAGTGTGTCTGCTATATCATGCTATCTTTTCCTTTTCTTGCTGGGAGCATTCAGGTAGTAACAAACAGGTAACCGGACTTGGAATTCTCATTGCATCTTGTTAGTAATCAGGTCTGTGATAACCCTAGTTAGTTAAAGTAGTAAGCCGTTGTACTTGCTTGGCCGTGATTGATTGGATGGAGTCTAGTCCCTCTTGTCCAGTCCTGATCCTGTGCAAGGTCATGACATGACATGATTACTCGTGCTTTACCTTAATCATGTTTAATTGCAATTCTTGAATTCGCGTATTTTATCTTGCCGATAAATGGTGGGAGAAACCAAGTTCCGTTCAGACGAAGGGTTACAACCTCGGTCCTTGTTTGGTTTACGGGTTGTAACCTGGCTATCTGAATAGTCCCATGGTCATCTCATCGTATATCATCCTGTCATGCCTTTCTATATGTTCTGTCTTTTATCGATTCTGTACAAGATTTGTCTTTTATATCTAACTATCATGCTTTTTTCTTAAATTACTGTCTCTTATTATGTAATTATAGTATTGTGCTGATTGCTGGCTTTGTTCTTATTTCGTGGCCTCCTTTGTGGCACTTGCTCTTTCTGGGGTCTGACCCAGCTGGTTTTGTATGACCAGATACCGGAGCAGCAGCAAAGGATCTACCTGCTTTCCAGCCCGATGGTGAACACTAGACGGAACCCGGGCAACGAGTGGGTTTTCTCTTTTGTTTCTCCCACTGTATTGTTAACTGATATTCTTTTAAGGCGTTTAGCCGACGAGCACTTGTTAGCTCGATGCACTTTACTTCTGTCTGCCTACGGGCTGTAATCATGATTGGCAACTCGAGGTTGATCATGTATGACTTAACTCTTGCTAGTCCTTACATTTTGTACGACTAGCTTCATGATCATCTGGATATGTAATATTTGGGACGCCTTACAATTGTATATTTGGTAGTCTGATATCTTGTTACTATTATTACTTGTTGAGATTGAGACAATAGCTTGATTTGACCCTAAGAGACTGATGGTTTGTAGCGTACCCTCACATAGCTAGACAGCCGTGACCGTATAGCGGGATGGTTGCCGTTCCGTTATACGTAGCTGGCTGTGCACGTCCCCATTCTTCAGTATTCTGGTTCTGGGGCGTGACAGCGAGTCCCTACTGCCTTCTCCAAAGATCCGGACAAACTTGGACACACGACCGCCGATATCTTCCTCCCACTCTTCCGTGTCTGTGGATGGCTGAATCATTCTTGTGTGATTCTCCCCGCTCATATCCTCTCATTCTGTTCTCTGTTCTCTATAGGTTAGTTGCAACTGACCTTCATATCCCCTTTACTGTTCCGGGACTTGGCATTTTCCAAGCACCGATATTTCTTGTCCGCCCATTGATTCGTCCCTTTGCTTATTCCCAGAAGTGTGGACCTCCTCCATCTCCTCGCTCTCAAACGATGTCTCGTTTCTCAGAGTCTTCCGCGTCTCCCTGTTTCCCATGCCTCCATCTATCGATATATTATTTGGCGGCGCTTCTTCCTCCATAGGGCTCTCCTCCTCCTGGCAATGTGTTCGAACATGCCCAAAACAACTACACCTCTCACACGAAGGTGGAACCCACTCGTACTCAATTGCATGCCACGTCATCTCACCATTAGGTAGCATAAGCTCTATCTTTCGTGGCAAATCATTAGTAACTTCAATCTCAACAAATACCCTCGCATAGGAGAGGCGTTTTCTTCTAGCTGTGAGAATATCTGTACGGAGAGGCTTTCTGACCATACTAGCGATTTTCATGATCGTCGGCGTACTCCATAACTGAGGTGAGAGCCAGGGAAGTCTGATCCATATAGGAACCGACGAAAGGCGGTTCTTATCGAAACACGATTCTGGGAACCATCTTTTCAGTACGACAAGTCGCCCATCAAATGTCCACGGACCCCCTTCTAGAACCCTTTCCAGGTCCTCCGCAAGATCAAACTTAATAAAATAAAACTCGTTCTCCCTGGAAAAAATCTCCATCTCCCCTTTCGGATGCCATACCCTCTGAGCATACGCTCTTAACTGTCCGTAGTAGGTTTGTTACCCATCACGTACAATATAACCGTGTTCTTCCAGTAAGCCGAAGTCTCCTCTATGTCGTCCGTCGTGATCTCCACGACTTTCCTCCCTCCTACCATCCGCGGTTCCACGTACTGAAGTTCTACCTCCTCTTGAACGGCGGCAGGTTTACATAGATCTGCCCATGAAATTGGCGCCGATCGAGGTCCTTGTTCCCCGTTTTTAGTTGGGTTGCTAGTCTCCCTTCTCGGTGCAACTTTCTTCTTCCCTGGAGTTCTCGCCTCCCTAGCCCTTTTCCCCGGGAGCTGATCCCTGTCACCACCTGCGCTTGCGTCCCCGTCCGCCGAAGGAGACCCTGGAACCTGGCCGATGTGACCCTAACCTATCCATACGACCTATTCACCGCATTGCCACCCACTGTTCTATCTCTTCGTCCTACCTGGCTTGGCCGGCGGCGACGTTCTACAGTGGTCCACCCGCCCCCTCGTCACGCGGGGATGGATCCCCTGGGTCTTCATCAGCATCCGACTGCGTTGTGCCGCGCGGCAAGGATTCCCCTCTCTGGAACCCTAACATCGCGTTATATATATATATATATATATATATATATATATATATATATATATATATATATTTTAATATATATATATATATATATATATATATATATATATATATATATATATATATATATATACATTGGTAGAGAGCAATGATGTTGGATATATCTATATTTAGGATCAATTGATGCAAATCAAATCTTTACATATGCGTGATTTTAAGGAGATCTCTATATTATAATTGCTTGATAAAGGAGGAATTCATGTAGTTTGTTGGAGGAGCTACTAACCCCATCACACAAAACCGTCGGCCATTTCATTCATTTTTTGTTGGAGGATGAGATCTGTCGATTTACCCTATTGGTCGCTCTACAACTATAATAGATACATAGTAACATGTGTCATAATATAGACCAGTATTTCATCATCGTAGAAGTGAGCCACAACTACACCAAACATGGACAAGGGATGTCACACCGCTCCGTAACGGAATACTACTCCATGTCATGGTCAAGTACGAAGATACCCAGTCAGTCGGTCTAACAGATCGACCTGCAGGGTCAACGAACTAACACAAAAAATTCACCAAATATGGTGTCCCAAATCTGTCTCATCTCCCATAAAAATATGGGTCCCACCGATTATGAGTGTTATTTTTTTATATATAAAAGCGACGGAACCCACATTTTATAGCAGAGGCGACAATTTTGGACACTATATTTGGGGACAGCAGATCATATCCCTTTGTCAACACAACTTGCCCATAAAAAGAGGGGTGCTCCCGTATAGAGAGCACCACAACACAACTAATCTCTTCTCCACTATAACTTACTTTTCGAGTTATTTCTCTCTTTCTCGTTATCCTCTTATTAATTCATTTCTCAAGAGTGATCCGTAGTGAGGTTGTGTACATTCTTCTGTAGGTGCCAAAATGTGTTATTTGCCAAAACCAGGGCCGGCCCTAGGGCAAGCCCAACAAGCCAGTGGGCTTGGGCAACCCCCCCCCCCCCCCCCCCCCCCCCCCTCGGTCCTAGGGCAACCAACCGGTCCATAAATTAAACAAAAAAAATCATCCAGCAAAAGGAAATGAAAGGAAAGGAGCTGGAAATGAAAGGAAAGAAAAAGGAAAGTAGCTTGAAAGGAAAGGAAATGAAAGGAAAGGAAATGAAAGGAAAGGAAAGGTGCTGGAGCTCTAAAAGATGATTCTCTTTATCTTCGAATTATTTGAGGAAGAATACAAGATTGTTGGTCTTTACTTGTGGAAAAGTATGGTATTTGATGTAGCAGTGTTGTATTGTTTTATTTGAAACATGGTTAACTTTTCTTTGGATGGTGGCTTCAGCGCCGGTCTATCGGTCTATTTGATCACCTGTCTAATTAGGTTTTTAAGATACCTCATGCTTAAGTATAGTTCAGTTGTTGTGCAAACATGTGGTTTGCTTCATATAAATGTGAGCTTTGTCTTTTTAGTGTATTCCTTCTTTTCAGCCTAAAAGGGATTGGCGTGATAATTTTATGAGATTGTTAGGTTGCTGTTGCATGTAGCATCCTAGAAACAATGGTTTGTCCACTAAATATTTAAAGTATTCCTTGATACTTTACAGACTTGAAAGTTATTATGGAAAGTTGAGATGTAGAAAGTCTCAGTTCTATGTGGGTCTATATAGTACATACTCGATCCCTTCCCAGCCAAATCAACATATAAAACCTTGAAAATATTTGTGTTCTTATGTTATTTGGTACTACTGAACTAAACAGTCTTAGTTCAAGATCCACTACCAAAATACAGTAAATTAGCAACCGAAAATTAGCGACGAAAAATTAGCGACCGAAAATCTAGTGAGTCCAACAATTAGGTTATCTACCATCTTAATAAGATAATAACCACATTTTTATGTAGTGTCACTCCTTGTAATAAGGGGCAACTAAAGTTTGTTCCGGCTGGGGCAACCCATCATAGTGGGCCAGCCCTGGCCAAAACATACAAATGCTATCGTATATTTATTGTCATGATTATAACATGCATGTGATGATGCTTGTGACATTAGGCCTAGAACCAGTGAAAAGGGTGAACCCTTAAACTCCATATGCTGAAATATTTAGTTTTAGAGTCTCATATATATATATATATATATATATATATATATATATATATATATATATATATATATATATATATATATATATATATATATATATATATATATATGAGTTTAGGTTTCAAAATTGACCAATCTTAGAATTTTGGTCTCGAAATCAATGTTTATTAGTCTACGTGAAGAGTGATTCCTAGACTCAAATTCTAACATTATCAGTCCATTTCGAGATCCAAATCCTAATATCCATGTATATGTGAGACCTTAAAACTAAATAACCTAACTTTAAAAGCCCGATCATATCTAGTACCCAGTGAGGCTATTTAACGGACAAGTCTGGTGAAGTCCAACATAAGAGGAAAGTTCAACGACTATAATCCATTCAACAGATCCCTTAGCGTATTTGTGACTTTGTGTAATATGCACCTCGTCTTTAAATCATGTCTCAGTATGTTTTTCTGTGAATTCCTGATAAGAAGATAAATTGGTCGACAAGTAGAGGTAAATATTAAAAAATAGGTTCAAGGTTTCACATGTAGGGATACCAATTGTGTTACTATAATATGTGGAAAAGATGGATGGGTTAATATCTTGAAATGGTACCATTGAGGAATGGGAAAGTTCATGCCTCATACTCACTTTGAATATATTTGATTTTCCATCATTGTGAGGTGTATGCCTTACTTATTATCAATACATGTCGATCTTATTTTTTATGGTGAGATATGTGATTTCTTTTACAGGTTTTCTTACTTTTAACCCGTAGTTTTGTACGCTATTAAACTTCAGAAAGCAGATAGATTAAACCTAGCTCTTCTATGACATGCCTAAGTTCTGCGCAGTTTAGGAACTTAGTACTCGTTTAGTACACTGTAATGTAATCGTAATCGCAATGTAATCAAATGAAAAGAAATCCCTTTTCCTACAATTGCTTCTTCAGTTGCAATCATTATGAAGTTAATTAATTGGACCGCCATCTAAGATTACACTCTCTTTTCTCTAAGTATTCCTTAACCCAATCTGATTGAACTCTGCTTATAATGATTCTGCAAGAAAATTTGTGTGTTCTGACAGATCGTTAATTAATTTACAGTCGCAAGCTTTTGTTTCGAGATTCTAATTCTATAACTCATCTATAAATGTTAATATTAAACTTCATGTTATATAAATCTTGGTTCTTTTTCATCTTCTATAGCTCAATTTGCATATATTGAGGGGAATAGAGATTGTTAGTAACTGGAATGGTCCCTATAGGACATAAGTTGCTATTGTGATTCATAAACCGTTCTCTAAAAACATGCTTAGCATACCTAAGCCTCTGTATGCTAAAGGATCTTCGAAGGATTCAACACTAAAGGATCTTCGAAGGATTTTAAGCGTGAAGCTAAAGGATCTTCGAATGATTCAACACTACTCACATTCATAAGACGATTTCTGCCACGATCGCATAGCTTTCCAAGCGATCCTTCGCATATTTCCAAGTCCAACAAGGTCTCATCGAACCAACCATCCATCCTAAGGTATCTTGCGGGTCGGGGCACTACAATATATACCACTCAGAATGTGGTGCAAATCCATGGGAGATTTTCGAAACACCGTGCTACTACTTCAGCACCATGGATATTTCGACGTCCTTTCAGTGGGCAGTAGCAAGCCCCCACTGCAAGTCCCAAAATTCGGATGTCAGTATGTTGACACCATCCTTGTTCCCCCTAGGACGAACCGGGTCCGTGGCCGCGGATTACCGTTCTGGGAACTACCTTGTATACAAGTTATCCATGACCATACAATTATATGCAACTTATCTAAGAAGAAAATATATAATGCGTGATAAGAAAAACTAAGTAATTCAGCTACCATTCTCATTCGTATTGCCATCTTGCCATCTTTCTATGGTCTTGGCGTAATCAACATTCTACATCGACGACGGTATAATAAAATGTTGTTACCCAATCCCTTTGCCACATCTTTGATACCATACATCTTTTCAACCAACTCAATGTACTCACCGCCTAAATCTTTCGGGACTTAGCATCTGTTTTAGCATACATTCATTCGAACGTAATTCAAGCATACTTATTGTCCAGTTCTTGGGTCTTAACATCCGTGTTACCATTCATTCATCGAGCTAAGGCTCGATATACTCACCGCCCAATTATTTGGGACTTTGCGTCATCTGTCATGTATTTCATCGCAACATCGTACAAGCATACAATTCATCTAGCAACAACAGTTTACGGTCAGTTGATTATTTATCTTTTATTATCTTTCCGACTTTCATGCAAGGTGTTATTCAGCAACTCAACAAGTAAATATAGCATGCTATCCTTTATTTTAAGTGTGAAGCTAAAGGATCTTCGAAGGATTCAACACTACTCACATTCATAAGACGATTTCTGCCACGATCGTATAGCCTTCCAAGCGATCCTTCGTATATTCCCAAGTCCAACAAGGCTTCATCGAACCAACCATCTATCCTAAGGCATCTTGCGGGTCGGACCGGGGCACTACAATATATACCACTCAGAATAGGGTACGAATCTATTAGAGGTTTTCGAAACACCGTGCTACTACATCAGCACCATGGGTATTTCGATGTCCTTTCAATGGGCAGTAGCAAGGCCCCACTGCAAGTCCCAAAATCCCGATGTCAGTACGTCGATACCATCCTTGTTCCCCCTAGGACGAACCAGGTCCGCGGCCGTGGATTACCGTTCTGGAAACTACCATTATACAAGTTATCCATGACCATGCAAGTATATGCAACTTATCTAAGAAGAAAACATATAATGCGTGATAAGGAAAACTAAGTAATTCAGCCACCATTCTCATTCGTATTGCCATCTTGCCATCTTTCTATGGTCTTGGCGTAATCAACATTCTACATCGGCGACGGGATAATAGAATGTTGTTACCCAATCCCTTTGCCACATCTTTGATACCATACATCTTTTCAACCAAAACTTAATGTACTTACCGTCCAAATCTTTTGGGACTTAGCATCTGTTTTAGCATACATTCATTCGAACGTAATTCAAGCATACTCATTGCTCAGTTCTTGGGTCTTAACATATGTGTTACCATTTATTCATCGAGCTAAGGCTCGCCCAAGTATATGGGACTTTGCATCAACATCTTACAAGCATACAATTCATCTAGCAACAACAGTTTACGGTCAGACGATTATTTATCTTCCATTATCTTTCCGACTTTCATGCAAGGTGTTATTCAGCAACTCAACAAGTAAACATAGATATTATCATTTATTATAAGCGTGAAGCTAAAGGATCTTTGAAGGGTTCAACACTACTCACATTTATAACACGATTCCTGCCATGATCGCATAGTCTTCCAAGCGATCCTTCGCATATTCCCAAATCCAACAAGGCTTCATCAAACCAACCATCCATCCTAAGGCATCTTGCGAGTGTTATTATTATTATTTTTTATAAAAGCGGCGAGACCCATATTTTTGTAGCAGAGGGACAGTTTTGGGACTCTATATTGGGGGCGGCAGATCACATCCTTTTGTTGGTATTGGACTGATTTGGATCGGTCATGTCCGATACAGACTGGTGACTAGTTCATTCACCCATGTGTGGCAAGCCAAGTTGGCTGGGTCTAATATAGTGTGTCGGTACAACTTGCCTATAAAAAGAGGGGTGATCCCGTACACCACAACACAACTAATCTCTCCTCCAGTATAACTTACTTTTCGAGTTATTTTTTTGTCTTTCTCGTTCTCCTCTTATTAATTCATTTCTCAAAGAGTGATCTGTTTGTATATTCTAATGTAGAAATGTGTTATTTGTCAAAACATACAAATGCTATTGTATATTTATTGTCATGATTATAACATGCAGGTGATGATGCTTGTGACATTAGGTCTAGACCCAGTGAGAAGGGGGGAACCCTTAAACTCGATTTGTTGAAATATTTAGTTTTAGAGTCTCATATATATATATATATATATATATATATATATATATATATATATATATATATATATATATATATATATATATATATATATATATACACACACACACACATTAGGGTTTATGTTACGAAATTGACCGATCTTAGAATTTGGGTCTCGAAATCACTGTTCATTTGCCTACGTGAACAGTGATTTCGAAATCCAAACTCTAACATCGGTCAATTTCGAGATCCAAATCCTAATATCCATGTATATGTGAGACCCTAAAACTAAATAACCCTAACTTTAAATGTCCGATCGTATCTAGTACCCAGTGAGCCTATTTAACGGACAAGTCTGGTGAAGTCCAACATAAGCGAAACGTTCAAGTACTATAACCCATTCAACAGATCCCTTAGCGTATATGTGACTTTGTGTAATATGCACCTCGTCTTTAAATCATGTCTTAGTATGTTTTTCTGTGAATTCGTGATAGGAAAAAAAATTGGTCAACAAGTAGAGGTAAATATTAAAAAATAGGTTCAAGGTTTCAAATGTAGGGATACCAATTGTGTTACTATAGTATGTGGAAAAGATGGATGGATTAATATCTTGAATTGGTATCATTGAGGAATGGGAAAGTTTATGCTTCACACTTGTAATGCCCCGCTCCGTACGGCGCATTACGCTGAGACATTGACTCAACGAGTCGCGTTGACTGAATAAAATCTATCGATGCGAATCGATACGAGAGTTACGTTGTCCCGAGCAACGCATCAAACTAAATCGATGTGAAGAGTTGCATAGTCCCAAAGAATGCATCGAGTTGAATCGATGCAGAGCGCCGCATTGCCCCGAAGGATAAGTGCCTTGAATCGGCTCGAAGATTCTAAGAAATCGAATTGACCAAGGCGTAAGTCCGAATCGATGCAAGTATTGATTTTAGTTGGTTTCATGTGCAGGCTATACGTTTACGCAGAAATATTAGAGGTCGACATTTTGCCTTATTCAGTAAGGGGTCCACGAAACCAAATCGTCGCCTTGCGACAGACTGAGGCGTTGGCACAGTAAGTCAAACCGGACGTATAATTCAATGAAGCACGAAGTGCTCGAATGGCTAAGTCAGGAGAGTTGGCAGTGCAACAAAGTTATGAAATCGAGCCGCATCGGCTCGACAAAACGATAAGGCGTATCGACTCAAGGTGGGAGGATTGACTCTTCTTTTTACTCCTTCATATCTAAGTCAGAATGTATCATTGTATGCTAAGTTAACCTATCGACGCCACGGGCGTGGTCCGATCAGAAGATAAATCATAGTGTGTGTCGAACACTAGTTAGAACAGTTGAAATAAAACGTGCATCAAATGCACGAGTCGCTATGGAAGATTGGATATCGCAAGGGCGAGCGCCTCGGTGCGCAAGCCGCAAGAACATGGGATAACTGTATTCGGCGAGTGCATTCGTGCACGAGCCATTCCATGCCTTCGTATACGAGTTAGAAAGGCTAACACATTGAAAGACAATAGGTGACCGCCCTAGCGCGCAAGCCACGAACGTTGAACACTAAGGCATAGAACATGGAAATACGGCTTCGATGCGTGCAACAAGTGTACGACGCGAAGGATAGATGATAAATGTGTTGAAACGTGCCTACATGCACGAGATCATAAAAGATGGCTTCGTTGCGAAAGAATATAGTTGTGGCATGAATGTGGCAGAACTGTCGGATATGATATGATGCCTCGAAAGGTGTTCAGGACCTTCGGGTCGTTCGATTGACGAATATTGAGTTAAGGCATAATGCCATTGAACATTGAAATGAAGTACGAAATGTAAGAACATAGAAAGTTAATAGAAGAAATGCGAGAGGATAAAGTCTGAGTCTCGGACTCAAGACTATGTTTGGTAGTCTGATAAAGTATGAGCCTCGGCTCAAGACTATGTTTGGTTGTCTGAATAATAGGGCGTTGCCTGGTCGAATGGACTTGAGATAATTGTGATATCTTTCGTGCACGAAAGGTTTCCTCCGAACGGGTGCTGTCACGACCCGTTACCCAAATTGTTGGGCCAGACCGACCCATATCCAGCCTACGTTTGGTAGAAGCGTAGTAAGCTGTTCTAAGAGTTTATATATGAATGATATTAAGTGTGCTAACATTAAGCAAATGAGATTTTATCACAACACAGCTTCTATTAATGAAAGTAAACAAGTGTTAAAAGTTATTACACTTCAAATGTATGAGACTGGAGACAAAGTCCAGTATCCAAATATAAGTTCAAAACCAAAGTCTAAGTCTCAAAACACATGAAAGATATCTAAGCAAGGTTCCCCGCCGGGACCTCTTCTGGAGCTAAGGCCAGGTCCTCAAAAGCTGCACCATAGTAGGTGTCACATAGCATTTTCTCCTCGAAAAGTACACCTACGACGTTATCCTGTCGGGACGGGAGCAAGTACTTGTACTACAAACATATAATACTGATCATGTAATATAAAGAGATGAAATAACATAATCATGGCATATCTTGATTTATCCAGTTTTAGATACATTTTATCATGGCAATATATGTTTGTTTTAAAGTTTAAAACTGTAGCATGTACGTGATCGGTCAATAGGTAGTAGGATGTACTGTGGTACATATCAAAGTTTTGAAGTGCACATACATACACTTAACGGCATCGGTGTATATACATACATAAACGCGGGAACAAACATACGACAAAGTTGCATATAGAATGTAACAGTGTACGGTAAATACATACGGAGAAGGGAGGCATGATCACGTACTCTATTAACAGTTTTCCCATAACCCATTTTATAACATGTGAGTGATACTAAGAGTAGTATAGAGCATGGCATGTACTGAGAACCAGTAAGAAGCATGTGAAGATATGACTTGCAGTTTCCAGAAAGCAGTATTCTAACATGATTCATTCACAGTTTATTGTCATATACAGTAAATAAGTTTGTAGGGGTACTTGCCTCGAGCAAAGCAAGAATAAGAATATGAAGATATAGATGTCTGGTGTCCTGTCAAAAAGATATACAAACTCAGCCTCTAAGTTATGATTAAGATTACACTAGTGTTGGGTCACGGCTCATAATAGGACACTAGCTAGGTGAAGCTCTAGTAGTCCAAAGTGAGGTGTTACAACATCTAAACTAACAAGTAGGTATCTACACTAAGGTAGGGTAGAGTCTCGATACTAAAATACCCCAAAAACCCACAAAACACACAAGTCATTATTAATCAATCAATTAAACAGACTGTACACTGTGTTCCAATAATTATCAAAATAGTTATACAGCCCTAAAATAGATAAAATAATATACCAAATTGATCCTTGTTAATTATAGTAATTTAATATAAATTTTCTGGAATTTATAATCCAGTGTAAGTATTTATTAAAAATCAGAATACAAGTGTATATTGAAAATGAGTTCTGGTTTACTATTTTTAACCAGTGTCAAAACAGTAAATTAAATCATGGAAAAATTATATTAAATTAGATTAATTAACATAGTACTTTATAGTAATTTTTCTAGAATTTATTCAGAATTAAAAAGTTGTCTGAAAATTCAAAGTTCATAAATCACATATTCTAAAATTAAATAAATAATTATTTAATGTATTTGTCCGCGTATTTGAAATTGAACCGAAGTCCAGATACGGGACTCGAAGCCATGAATCAAGTCCAACATGACTCGACTAGACCCCGAATATGTGTAGGTCCACCTAAGTCCGATCAACCCATGCTAGGCTTGGACTTAGAGTGGTCGTTTGCACAAAGTACGTAAAATCGTAAATAAATACGGAATTTAAATACATGTAATTTAAAGGAATTTAAACTACAGAAATTGATAGTGTACATATTACAGTCTAGGCACTGTATTTATAAATACGTATTACTGTAGGCACTGTATTTTTTTACATATTACAGTATAGGCACTGTATTTATAATGACATAATTAAATGATATAATTTAAAATACGTATTACAGTATAGGCACTGTATTTATACAATACATATTTAAATATTACAGTATAGACACTGTATTTATATTGACATGAATTTAAATGACGTAAATTAAATGACTGAATTAAATGACATAATTAAATGACAGAATTAAATATATATATAATTATAATTTTATATGATGTACTCATAAAAAAAACACAAAAGAATTAAATACAAGAATTTAATATTAAATAATTTAATTATTTACATAGGAATAACATATTTATATATATACATATATATATATATACATATAAATATATAAAAACAACAATTACAGAAATTACATAAAACTATAAAACAGTAAGTATTCTACTGTATAAATTTTTTTTTACATTATATATATATATATATATATATATATATATAGACACACACACACACACACACACACACACACAAAACAAAACAAATAACCTAAAAAGAACACTTTAAGTGCTTAAAAGGGGGCTCGAACTCAACACTGCAGCGAGGGGGGGAACTAACTCAGCTTGGGCTGACCAGTAGGCCAATATGGCCCGCTGGTAAAGGGGGGATGCTAAGATATATCAAACGAAAATCCTGGTCACCATCTTCATGTCATGACTGGTTGGACACTCGAGTTCGTGTCCAGCACTCGTGTTGGGGGTTTCCAGACACGAATTTTTGTGTCGAAAGGTACTGTCGTATCCGCCGTGTTGTTCTCGACACATTGGTGTCCACAGAGTGTCACCATGACACAAATTCACGTCCTGTCCGCGTGTCCAAACTAGGGTTAGGGTTTCCTCGGTCTACGGGTGTCGGGGTGTGTCGAAACTAGGGCGATCTATTCGTCTCGAGGAGACGAACACGATGATGCCTAAAAATTGAAGAATCGACAGAGAATTGGGGAAGTCGACTTACTTGGTCGGGCGGGCGGGCGGGCTATATCGGCGGTGATGCGGCGGTCGTGGTCGGCGTTTGTCGGCAGCGTTGGATCGAGCTCGCTCTCCTCTTCGATTCGGTACCGGTCTCGGCTCTCCTCGTGCTCCGGTCTTCGAGATAGGGCGTGGTCGCCGGAGTCGGAATCGACGACGAAGTCGACGGCGACACAGTACAGAACAGAAGAAGGAATTTGGAAATTAATTAATTTGTGGATTCTAACACCAAGATTTGAAATGATTTAAAAATTAGAGTTTCTCTCTTGGGAAGGGTGTCTATTTATAGAAATAATTTATTAGGACAAACTAACCATGGTTAATTACTAACTCAACTCTAGGGTTAGATTTTTACCGTTTTGCCAAAATGGGAAGAAATGCAGTTTTTACGGTAGCAGTTATTTAATTACGAAAAATTCAAATGACGTCCAAACGACTCCAAACAAATCGCAGAAAATTTCTAAAATTAATAGAAAAATATTTAGGACCTAATGGAATCAATTTGGAGCAATTTTGGAATTGTTTTTTATTTATTAAATTTTTTGAAAATAGGGGTTATAGGTGCACCGGGGCACCGGGATCGTTCGGCCTAGAAGGGATACAATCTTTGATAGGCGCACATCTGTGAAGTTCGATTAACACCTGGTTGTAGATGTCAAAAGTCGTAAATGATGGTATACAGCGGTAAGTTTCGGTTGTTTGGGATAGCGACCCAACCTGTGAAACGTCGGGCTGCCCAAATTCGAGAAAGAAAAGAAAGAGAGAAGAAAGTAAGAAAAAGAAAGGAGAAACACCTTTAGTCCATTTTGGCGCGAATACGCCAACGACCATCATATAGTTAAGGAACGATGGGTTGAAAGTGCAGGCACGTATGTGTCCCGCACATAGATTCTGCATAGAGAGCACTTATAACATGACAGGGAAGGAATGGGGCGTATTCACCTTGCGTCAGTGCAAGGACGAGTGCGTCGACTTGGTAAGAAGTCGTGCCACGAGACAATACGAGATTGCTTGCATGCTTGCCTATTCAATTCGATTAACATGCTTGCCATGATAACATGCTTTACGCTTTCGAATATGCCATAAAATCGACCCTAAGGAGAATATAGCAAGATCATAAGCTAAGTTGCATGATTCAACATAAATACTAAAATGTCGGTTTAGAAAGAAGGTCTTTGCATCAGTACATGCGAGGACGAACGTACTGATCCCCCACCAGCTTTATGCAGGGTGCAGGGAATGGATTGCTCACGGCGAAGCTTCGCTTAAACGCGTTGAGGCTTGGAATACCGAAGCGTATTGAAGCGTCTTGCAACAAGATTGATGCGGCCGATATATAGAAGGCATGATCTATGGAACGGTAAAATCCTTTATGAGCAAGAGAGAACCTGAGTGTTGTAGCCAACCTGGCAAAATTAGTTTCGCTATTGAAAGCCTTTGTAATCTTATTTCGAATATCAATAAAGAGAATTGTTTCGTATACTCTGTTTTCCTTTCGTTGTAAATATCAGAATCAAAGATAACCACTTGAGAACTTGTCATCTTTCCTTGCACGAGCGCAACTCCAGGCTCGTTGCGGCATCACGCCACCTGCGAGGACGATGATTCGGGTGATTCCGGGTCGGGGCGTGACAATACTCACTTTGAATATATTCGATTTTCCATCATTGTAAGGTGTATGCCACACTTATTGTTAATACATATCGATCTTATTTTTATGGCGAGATATGTGGTTTCTTCTACAGGTTTTCTTACTTTGAAGCAATAGTTTTGTACATTATTATACTTCAGAAAGCAGATAGATAGATTAAACCTCTTCTATGACATGCCTAATTAAGTTCTGTGCAGTTTAGGAACTTAATATTGTATAAATTTGGTTATCCCTTGCCAGGCTGGTGTAGTTGGATCATGTTTTGGGTCGAGTTATGGATCATTTTCTTCAAGAACAGTTAGGTCAGGGCAAGGTAATTATCAGATTTTTCTTCGAGGTTGAGGGAGCGCTTTGAAATCAAAGACAAAGTTACCATGGCTATTATTAATTCTTCAGGCCTCATATTTGCATTTTTTGCTTGCAAATCATGTTATGTTGAAATCTAATCTCTATTTCACTGTTTTATATATATATATATATATATATATATATATATATATATATATATATATATATATATATTGAAAGAACCCCCTCCTTTTATTAAACAAGGCTCAAAATGCCGAGGCCTAACCACGTATACAGGGCTAAAAAGACGAAGCCTATACAAGTATACTAACAAAATGGGCTAAGAGGGGACGGGACAACTCGACCACCAAGCGCTAGGGGTGGATCGAGTACCAGAATGCTCTCGGACTGTGGGAGCAAAGGGTGCTCCGTTTGTGGCATTAGCAGAAGATTTTTCGGATGAGCTGGTCGGTTGAGTATTGGTGGCCTTCATATCTCGCCTTGTTGCGATTCTTCCAAATCGCCCATGTTGCGGCCACTGCGACGATCTGGTGGCCGTGGAAAGCCGAACCCCAAGAGGCCACCAGATCATGGAAGCGTCTACCACCCAGAATAATGTTGTAGAGCTGGTTAAGGGTCCTCCAGATACTGTCTGGCAGGTTCCCCTAACAGAAGATGTGGTCTATAGTCTCCTTCTGCCGGTCGGCACAACACGAGCAGGCAGAAGCTAAGCTAATCCCCATGTTGTTGAGGATCTCGTCGGTGGGCAGTTTCTTTTTAATGACTCACCACATGAGGAAGGACCACTTCGTTGGAATGCATGTACGCCAATAGCTGACTAAGGTATGATGTGGCTGCCCGCTCCCCTTGACAACCTTTCTCGTCGACTTTACCGAGAACATATCGTCGGCCTCGAGCATCCATCTCAGGGCATCGGTCGCGCTCCCAAGGCTCAATCCGTGCCGTCGGATGCTGTCAACGGTAGCGTTACTGGACCAACCTCAAATCTTATCCCAGTCCCAGTCATTAGTGCTGGTGCTCCACAGTTCTCTGATCCTACTGTCTCAGGGGGTAACCGTGAGACTCGAGATCAATCTGTCCCTAATCCATCTCTCTTGAAAGGGATTCGAGCCGCCGTCCCCCAGGTGGAGTCTCATTGCGGGCTCGGCGAGGTCGCGACCGATAAGGATACGGCGCCAAGCTGCAGAGGATCTACTGTTGGCAGAGGCCGTTGAAGGGTGGATGTACTTGAAGTACATGGCCTTCATAAACCTGGTCCATATGTTCTTGCTCGTGCGGAGATTCCACCATAATTTTATGGAGAAGGCGTTAACGATGTGAGTGAGTTTGGTAAATCCGAGACCTCCTTCCTCGGTCGGTTGGGCCATAGAGTCCCAACTCGCCCAGTGGCGCTTGTCATGTCCGTCGCTGTGACCCCAAAAGAAATTACAAAAGATCTGCTCGATCGAAGAAAGAACCTTCTTGGGCGGGGAGCACGCGGCTAGAATATGGATTGGGATTGAGGTGAGCACGTGTTTGATGAGGATCATCTTGCCGCCTGGAGATAATGTGACATTATGCCACCCCTCGAGTTTGTTCTTGATTCTTGTGATCAATTTCTCGAATATGCTAACATTTGATCTCCCGTACCCAAGGGGACAACCGAGGTAGTTGAACGGCGGGTCATCCACAGAGAATGTTGTTAAGTTGGATAGACTGCTGGCCTACTCTCTTTTGATGTTGTGGTGGGCATAGATAACGCTCTTGGAAGGATTGATCTTCTGACCTGAACATCTAGAGTACCTCTGCAGAGTGTTGTGGACCACTTCTATCGCTCCAACGTCTCCGGCCGAGAAGATGAGTAAATCGTCGGCGAAAGCCAGGTAGGTGATGATGGGACATCCACTGGATGTGTGATAGTGCTGGAAGTTCGGAGTGTTGACCATGTTGTTAAGGTTCCTACTCAGCGCATCTGCTGCTATGATGAAGACGGCACCCTGTCTAACTCCTCGGCTGGATTTGAAGAATCCTCCTGTTTGGCTGTTAATAACTGTGGAGAACCATGAGTTACTGATGGATCTCCACACTGTGTTGGTCCAAGATTTCGAGAAACCGAATGCCCTGAATACCCAGATCATAAATTGCCAATCCAGTCTGTCATAAGCTTTCTCCATGTCGATTTTGACGGCGATGTTGCCCCCTCTCGCTGGAAACTTCATGCAGGTGATTAACTCATGGGCCAGCATAATGTTGTCCTGGATGTTCCTCCCCCGAAGGAAACTGCTTTGCTCTTCGGAGATGATTTTGGGTAAAATACTTGACATTCTGGTGGCAATAATCTTGAAGATGATCTTGTTGGTGAAGGTGCAGAGACTGATGGGTCGAAAGTCACAAAAGGACTCCGGATTATCTTTTTTGGGGATCAGGATCAGCTTGGCACTAGAGATGGCTTTGGGGTAAGTGGCTCCTTCGAAGAATGCGATAGCCGCTTCGGTGATGTCCTGCTTGATGATATCCCAGCATTTGCGGAAGAAGACCCCCGAGAAGTCGTCCGGGCCTGGAGCGCTGTGTTCGTTCAGCGCCCACACAGCATCTTTCACGTCCTGCTCATTTGGAGGATGCTCCAACTGGGCGTTATCGTTGTCATTAATGAGAAGGGAGATTTGGTCCAGGAAGGGTCTATATTTGTGAACCATTTCTTTAGAGAATAATTTGGAGTAGAAATCCGCAGCGGCCGCTTGGATTGCCTTATGGTCTTTAAGGATGTTCCCATTCTCGTCCGCAGTGTGGTGTACCGCGAGTTTCTGTCTGCGTCCGTTAACGCAAGCGTGAAAATGTTTCGCGGTTTGTCCCCCTCGCTATCCCATTTCAACCTCGCTTTCTGTTTCCAGAATTCTGTCTCCACTTTGAGTCTGAATTTAAGCATGGCCTTGGTGAGGTTCAGGGCTGCCCTGGCCGTCGGAGATCGATCCACTGCGAAAGTGGCTTCGGCACGGGTGACATCGTCCTCAGCAACCCGAACAGCTTGAAAAATGTCCCCGTATGCCAGTTTGCTCCAAGTAGACCGGGCTTTCCTCGTTGTTTTGAGCTTGTTGCTCACCCGGATGAGAGGATTGGGGGATTCCTCACGGATCCAAGCTTCCGTAATGATGCCCAAAAATTGGGGGTGTTCGGTCCAGAAGTCGAGGAATTAGAAATTCTTTTTGAATGGATTTGTATTGCTTTTGATTTCGACCAACAGCAGGGCGTGGTCGGATTCAGAGGAGTTGAGGTGGGATAGATGGGTGTTAATCCCCATTCCGTGCCACTGGACGTTCGTGAGGGCCCTGTCCAGGCGGGAGTATTGACGACGTTCCCCTTCCTGCATATTGTACCAGGTGAAAGCGTTGCCGGTAAACTGGAGGGAGGTGAGATGGGCGTTGAAGATGAAGTTGTTGAAGTCTTGCATGGCCGAATTGGGTGGGGGTCTACCTCCGATTTTTTCTGCTCTGCAGGTGATCGCGTTAAAATCGCCAATGCAGAGCCAAGGATGGTTGGTGTGGTGGAGGTGGATGTCTAGAAGATCGTTCCAAAGGAGTTTTCGCTCAGCAATATCACAGCTACCGTGGACCGCTGATAGGATGGCTCGCTCAGGGAGCATGGGGTGTTCTAGCCAGCAGGAAAGGGCCTGCCTGGAGTCCTGGATGACCCTGATGTTGATGTCCTTTGAACTGAGAATCCAGATGTCGTTTCTGCCAGCTATAGCCGTGGGGAAGCCCAGCTGCATCTGGATAGATTTTAATCTTTTGGGGGGATTTTGGGTTCGAGAATAATGAGGATATCGATCTTGTGAATTTTGCGGAGGCTGAAAATTCTCCTTAAAGTGGGTTTGTTCGCCATGCTGCGGACATTCCAAGATAGGATGTTAAGCATTAATGGAATTGTGGGTGATTTTTTTGTTCCGCTTGGCGGCGGATCTGGTTTGGATGGTTGTGGTTTTGGCAGTGCCAATCCTGACGCTGTCCCCACGTTAGGTTGATGCTACTGACTTATTCGGGGTTGGCGAGTGGTCTGCGGGGTCAACCAATTCCCCAGCGGAATCCAAGTTGGGCTCCATAGAGGGGATGGCTAGAGAATCGCTGGGACTCCCGATCTGTAGCAAAGTTTCCTAGAGTGGGTAGCCAGCGGCTTGAACCTGAAGTCCTCTCCGAGATTGGTCGGGCCCGAGGATAGCAAGTGCTTCTTCAACTTGGTCTTCGATGGTGGGGTTTTGATCAGCGTCGCCAGTGACGGTGATTGCCTCTACCACCTCCAAGTTAGGGGGGTTGGGTGCTGTATCGGTGAGGGACAGAGTGGGTAGGGGGCATGCCGTCTCCGACGGATCTACCGCGTCTTTCGAATCTAGAGCATCAAATTGGTTGGAGAGAGTGAGAGGTTGGGAGTTGAAGGGGACCAACGCTTTGCTGGGGGGCTCGCTTTTGTCTGACTTGCCGTCGTTAGAATCGAATCTAGTGTGCGAGTTAGGAAAGGGTAGAAAGGGTGGCAAGGGTGTCCTCCCCTCTGTATGCATGCTGTCTTTTCGGCCTGTTTTCTTCTTGAGTTCTGGGTGAAGGCGGTGGCAGTGCTTAGGGAGGTGACCTCTCAAATGGCAGTGGTTGCAGTACAAAATATGGTTGTCGTATAGGATTTGTTGGGTGTGGATTTGGTTGCCGAGCTCTATAGTAATAAAATTGGGAGGTTCGGAGTTGAGGTCGAGTTCGGCACATATTTTGGCATAGTGGGCCTTGGTGAGATTGCTCGTCTCTGGCGCCGTCGCCACGTACGTGCCGAACGAATTGGCGATACGCCTCAGTGCTGCTGGAACAAAGCAAATGAGGGGTAAATTGGGCAGGGTTACCCAGGCGGCGACCAACGCTGAGTCTTCTCTAGTACTGATATAAAAGTTCTCTTCTCCTGCAATTGCGTCTTCAGTTGCAATTATTCTGAAGTTAATTGGACCGCCATCAAGATTACACTCTCTTTTCTCTGATTGAACTCTGCTTATAATGATTCTGCCAGCAAATTTGTGTGTTCTGACAGATTGTTAATCAATTTACAGTGGCAACCTTTGGTTTTGAGTTTCTCTGTCTCTAACTCATCTATAAATGTTAATATGAAACTTCAGGTTATATATACCTGGGTTCTTTTTCATCTTCTATAGCTCAATTTGCATATATTGAGGAGAATAGAGATTGTTAGTAACTGGAATAGTCCCTGTAGGACATAAGTTGCTATTGTGATTCTTAAACCGTTCTCTAAAAACATGCTTAGCATACATAAGCCTCCGTAAATTGTGATTCATGATAATTACTTGATTTACTTGAGCATAGAAGCTACAGATATCAAAATAAACATAGGTAGACTTCCTTTTTTTTAATATATTGTGTTTTACAGATTTAGGGGTGAGCATTATTAGGTTTTGGACCGAATATCAAACCGAACCGAAACGAATAAGAGGTTCGGTTCGGTCTCAAAAAAAATTCGGTTCGGTTTCTATTTTCGAAATACTCAAATTTCTTATTTGGTTTCGGTTTTGGATTTCGGTTTCGATCCAAAATCAAATAAGAATTATACAATTTTGTAAAGGCCTTCAATTCTTTGCATATTTTGTTACTACAGATGTTTATATTTTAAAAAGAATAATTCTATATTTGAATTTCAGCTTTGATAATTTAACAACTAGCCTAACTTTATGTGCAATTTTAAAATTCAACAAATGTGTTATAAAAATTATAATTTTTAATATAATTTAACTGATCCCAATTTTGAGTCCAACCCATCAAACAATATGAATAGTCCAACCGAAAAACCGAAAAAACCAAATTTATTATTTTGCTTGGTTCAGTTTCGATTTTGGCTAATTTGGTTCGGTTTCCAATTTAAATTTTAATTTGGTTTGGTTGAAACTGAATAAACCGAACGCTCACCCCTAATCGGATTGACTGTTATCAACCATGTTTAATCATGGGAAAATAAAATCTTGCAGAGCACTTAACAAAGTGTCACGTACACTAGTGCATGTCATTTGATGCATAGAACTCATTGAACTAGTGACAAACATAACCAATATATTCCAATGTAGTACTATTTATGAATCAATCCATTCGAACAGTACCATGTATGAATCAACAAATAGTTGATCATACCTGCAGAAATCACAACAAATAAACATGCACAGTCATCTATATAGCAAAATAGTTGACAAAAATTGCAAAACTGCCACTTTCCCGCCGACATGCCCATAATAAAAAAATTAATTTAATTTATAGAAAAAGTAAAAAAGACAAATCTATCCAATGACAGCTGTCACTGCTGTTACAAAATAGCAGTCTGCTGCACATTATGTTCCAGGAATAAACCTGCTGCCAACCACATTAAATGCTGCCACCTTCGACCATTGTTCAGCTTTTTGTTCTCATTTGCAACCCTTTGGTGACCGTGCAATATTTTGAAAACAGCAAGTCGCCAACTAAGACAACTGTTGGATTCCCAACAAATGATACATTCATCATTTATAGTTCAATCTGTCTATAAATAAAGTGAAATATGGATTCTACTATCACATTTTAAACTTGTTGGAAAAAAATCTCAGCAGTATACACTAACAATTTCAACTCCATCAATGACGTCTTTTTCTCACTAATTCGTGAGGTTAGTCCTTCAAAAACCTTCTGGAATTTGAAGGTTCGACTCATTCATCCCTATGAGGTACACGGATACGGAGGGAGAGGGCAACCATTCATTCTTGAATGTGTTTTTCAAGACACGAGGTAATTTTAATTTGCAATTTATTTTCATAAAGAAGAAATGGCATTCAGGTGTTTAAAACAAAATGTTCAAATTTTGTAATTACTTCCTCTCTTTCTCTGAAATTTATATAAATATTATTTATATATTCATATCATTAAATGTTATGTTATATCAAAAATAATTATTTATATATAGATTATATGTTTGTAGTAGTGTACGGAATATGTGAATTAATATGAAATTCTGGTTATTTGTTTGATATGCATATCGTAAATAAACATAATAATTTCATCTATTCATATCAAAAATAATTGAATATCTTGCATGTGTATATATTTCTTTGATTTTAGTTGAATAACTTTTTTAAGTTAATTTACAGAAAAAATATACAAGCATTTGCATATACCTTCATGGTTTAGCGCACTATTTTGAAGGTTATCATTCACAAACTTAATGGCATCAATAACCTGCAAAAAAAAAAAAAAAGATTAACAAATTTAGAATCTTTGTATATATATATATATATATATATATATATATATATATATATATATATATATATATATATATATATATATATAGGAAAATTCTACAATACATCCGCTGGAAATGGATGTATCGATACATCCGAAATCTGGACCGTTGGATTTTAATCCAACGGTTCAGGTTTAATTCAGATAAAATAATACAGGAGACATCATTTAATGCTGATTTAGACTTCTGACCTGTTGGTAACTTGCTTTAGCAGGTCATTCTTCACTTTAATTTTTTCAATGAACACCCTAAATTAACTCATATTTACTCTCTCAAAATTCCATCCAATTTAATCTGAACCTTTTTTTTTTTGGGTTACAGGCCATGGTAGTCGTGGTGGTGCTGGTGGTGGTGGAAAGAGAAACGGAGATGAAGAAGGAAATAAGAAACGGTTCGGATCGCGTCGAACGTCGTCGAGCACCCCTAGAACAACGAGGAGTACCAGCTGCGCCGAGAAGAATCGGTCCGCTTCGCGTCGGACGTCGTCGAGACCTCCTCGAACAAGGAGAAGTACCAGCGGCGCCGCTAAAATTTTACTGCCCATGCCATTGTCTGAAATTTTATTTTTTATTTAACAATTTAATATTTTGTTAATAAAGCTACATGTCATGGTGGTGGTGGTGAACTGAGGAAACCTACTTCTGAGGTCGGGCGGATTATTTTTTAACTTTTCTAAAGATAATATTTTCGAGGAGAATATTTTTTTGGACAAAAAATGGCCATTCTCTTTGCTTTTAACACTTAGAATGGTACATTTAGGACGGAGAATGGTACATTTAGGACGGAGAATACGGCGAATGGCCATTCTCTTTGCTTTTAATGTGGCAAATGGACGGTGAATACGGCGAATGGACGGAGAATGGCCATTCTTTTTGCTTTTAATATGGCGAACGGACGGTGAATACGGCCAATGGACGGATAATGACCTTTCTCTTTGCTTTTAATACGGCGAATGGACGGAGAATGGTACATTTAGGACGGAGAATGGACGGAGAATACGGCGAATGGCCATTCTCTTTGCTTTAATACGGCGAATGGACGGTGAATACGGCGAATGGACGGAGAATGGCCATTCTTTTTGCTTTCAAGAAGGAACATGGCCTCTCTTTGCTTTTAATACGGCGAATGGACGGAGAATGGTACATTTAGGACGGAGAATGGTACATTAAGGAAGCCTACAAAAGCTCGTTCTCTCAAATCTCTTCTTTGTGTAAATTAAATCCAAGGAGGACACAATCCCTAATTTTAGTTATTGCTTAGCAGAGTCTGCTTAGTTGTTGTAAAGTTGTGATGTTGCTTCTGTGACACTTTTATCTTTAATCTCATGTTTTCAATGAATGTCTTCTGTTTGATTTTGATTTAGTAATCTTTCCGTATTTAGTTTTTTTGTTTCATCTAACAATTTAATATTTTTTTTATAAATCTACAGGGCATGGTGGTGGTGGAAGGAGAAACGGAGATGAAGAAGAAAAGAAGTAGAAGTTTCGGTTCGCGGTGGACTTCGTCGAGTTCCTCAATCAAGCGGAATTAAACCTCTTATAGAGTTCCTTAATTGGAGTTGATCACGATAACCTTTTGTAATTTTCAAACGGATAGTAGAATCATCCTCGAGCCCTCCTCAATCAAACGGCTAGTAGAATCTTCCTCGAGCCCTCCTTAATCAAACGGCTAGTAGATTGTTTGCTAGTCTCGAAATTTATTTGTCTTTCCATCTTCCTCACTTTTTGTACTTCTCTCTTGCTATATATACAATAGTTTTCTTGTTTCATAGTACTATTATTCATTCTGAAATACATAGAATAGTTTTCTGAAATACAATAGTTTTCTTGTTCTCAAGATGTCTACTCGTGCGGGGGGAAATGTAGAAGACGTAGAAGATTGGATGCCAAATCCAAATGAAACCTTCATTCCGCGTTTGTTGCGCAAGATTGAAGAACATCTGGCGACGATTTCAGCTGATGTTGCAAAGATAAAATTGAACAAATTAAGTTATCTCGGCGTTTGGATAAGATTGAAGAATCTCCAGCTTTGAAGCAGGCATCTTCATCTAGAGCATTTAATAATGTGAAGGTGGTTTCCGTTGAATCTTCTTCCGAAGAGGAGGACGTGGAGCTACAGTCTCGTAGTAAAGGATTGGACCGATATCTCGCATTGGAAGCTATAGAAGAAGAAGAAACTGTCTTTAGCAGTCCTTCTAAAAGAATGCGTATAAATATAAATCCGGTCACACCTTCCAAAAATTTAATAAGTGGTTCAACCTCGAAGCCTAGCAATTGTACTAGTGTTTCTTCGAGATATTACGACTATATTTTTGCAGATGATAGAGATGACGAGTAAGTAATATGAGTTTTGATTTTATTCCAACAGTTTTTTTCTACTAATTTATTCGTTTCTTTTCTTAGTGAAATAATATCATCTTGCAACAAAACCTATGTGTCTCGGTGGGAGATGAAGACCTTAGCTCCTTTAACGAGAATTACCAATGGGGTATGTATAGATAGTATATTTCTTCTTAGATGCCATCTATGTTTACTTCGATTCCATCGCTGATATTTTTAATGTTTTATTCAGATTATAAGTATTGTCTCTGCTATTCTCACCGCGGAGGAACGGAAAAGAACCTCCAATAAAGCTAAAGTATGGTTTTTACCAATAAGGATGTCGGTGAGTGAGCATTTTATTCTTCAATGCATATGCATTAACAATTTTCTCGTTTGTTTGTCCTTCTTAATGTATTAATTGATGTGAATGTAGAAAGCCACGTTACCTCCATCCATCAAAAAGCCTTATGAAATATGGAAGAAGTATAAATACTTTCAGGATTACATGGGATCTTTAAGCACTTGTAAAGAGGTATTAATGTATTTATGTTTAATTATTAATCATAATTTTCTAAAAATTTACTAATTTGTTTTACCTAATTATCCTGATTCAGATATACATACCCATTCATTTGGGCGAACACTATACTCTTGCAAGAGTTGTGTTTAAAAACAGGACTGTTGAAATTTGGGACTCACTTGCATCTGAAGATGATCCGATTCAAAGCAGAACAGTTATAAAAGAAATAGTAAGCTCATATTCATCAATTTTTATGAATTGGGTACAAGAATACGCATTATACTAATACATATTTGTTTTCTGGTAATTGTAGCTTTCAAATTTGGATATCTTTCTCCAAGAAGAGATTTTGAAGCTGAGAGATGCTAGGTTCAGCTTTTCTACTTTTGCAATAAAACGTCCTTCTTATGTTCCCCGCCAAGGCAATTTACTTGATTGTGGAATTTTTTTAATTGCATTCATGAAAGACCGATGTAGCCTGGACTACCGTTCTATCGATGTAAGTATGAAAATATGTCGTCAAAAACTTCAACTTTTTAGAGCAATATTTTTGATGTTATGTTTGTTATATGCAGTTTGATGCGGAAAAGGAAAGACGCATAGTTGCTGAATGGATTACAACTTCAGAGCACAATGAAGAGCTAAATAAGAAGTCCAAACTGGTTGAATATGGAAGACGATAATTTTTTTCCTTCTTCTTTTATATTTAATGTATGGAAAACCCTAATGTATTATGTTCATTTGTTTTGTTGAGTTGTAATGACATTTTTGCCAAACGGCTTCAATTCTTTTTGATTAAGCAGAAAAGAGTCTTTTGCACTTCCATCGAATGACATTTTTGCCCTTCTAATTAATTCAAAACACCCCCGAACCCTTTTTTTAAAAAAAGAAAAGGGAAAAGAAAAACCGTTTCGGAGCTTCCTCTTCTTCCATATTCCAGTCTGTACTCAAACCTAGGTCATTCTTCTCCAAAATCTTCAAACCTTCCTCCCCATTCGCAATATTCATACCATGTCGGCATCAGCGGCAGAATCATCACCGGCAGCATTACCAAATAGAGAAGATGCACCAGTTACAGAAAATCCAAAAGCGACAGACGGAGAACAACGGAAACCCTATTCTAAGAAAGTTGCAAAAAAGAAAAAGGAAAAAGTTGCTAAACAAAAAGAAGTGCAAGAAGAAGTGCAAACAGAAGGTATAACTTTGATTTTATGTTCGCAAATTCTGTATATATTTCAAGGAAAATGACATTCTCCGTCGTAAAACGCATTTGAATGTTAAATTCTATTCGCCGTTTAATTTGGAACGGATAATGTCATTCTCCGTCTAACTTGAAACGGAGAATGCCGTTCCCAGTGTTAAAACCCATAAGAATGGCCATTCTCCGACCTAATTTTTGGTTTTTTTTTTTTTTTTTTTTTTTTGCAGTAAGAAAATCTGTCCGGAATAAGGATTCAAGACTTTTCCGTTCTACCTTCAAGCCAATGCTAAATCTTATGGAGGAGGTCAATCGAGATGCTGGCCGTTTACCTGAGCCAGTTATTGGTTCCTTGAAGAATACCGGTTTCTGGAATTTTGTCGAGGTTTTCTACCAAAACAGAGTCCACGTCTCCGAAATGGCCAAGGTAACGGAAGGGCTTGAGAATTTAATTGCAAGTTACACAGAAGAAGAAGATGGCGTCGGGTGCTTTGAATTGAGCACCAATGTTAAAATCGCGCCAAGCGTCAAGGATATGGCAGTCATATTCGGTCTACCGCTGAATGAAGAAAGCGTTGATGATGTTTCTTACAGAAGATTGATAAAGGAAAAACAACAGCAGCCCACACCACCAGCATCATTGAGCCTGTGCAGAGATCATTTCACAAGATTGCTGGCTAATACTAAGGGCAAACACTCAGAAGTCACGAATAAGGAAGTGAGAGACAAGTTCTTTGAATTGTTACGACGGCTTCGTGGCGGAGATAACGCTGTTAATCCAGATGATTTGGCCAAGCTAATAATCTTCCACTTGTGCCAAACTGTATTCTTCACAAAGTCTGGCGGTTCAAATTTGCCGTACAGATTCTTGGCCTTGGTAGACAGTGTGGACGTGATCAAGAGTATATGCTGGCCAAGGTTAATCCTGGCATATGTAATGGATAGCTTAAAGAGGAGTAGAAGCAAAACTGAACAGGGGGATTACTCAATGGCTTTCCACAAATTGGAAGGTTGCACAATATACTTCCTCTATTGGTTTGCAGAACATAGTAAATTTGTGGAAAGGAAGTTCGCCCCAATTCCTGATTACCCAAGATTTTTCACATGGAATGGGTACGATATCTCAAACTTCCTCAAGGCCGAATATCACAACAAAATGAGATCGAAGATGATATTGGAAGATCTGGTTATACCTGTTGGGGAAGAAGAAGGGCACAAAGAAGAGGAGCCACCTATAGAAGAAGTTGAAAAAGAGGGAGAGGAAGAACACCAAGAAGCAGGTGGGGATAATTTTGATGAACAACGGATAACACCGCATCATGAAATGGGCGCTGTGATGGACGACTCAGCAAAGGAATTGGAGGATTTGAGAAGACATCATTCTGATATTCTTGTGCAGAATGAAGAACTGAAAGAAAAGTTGAAAGAGATGGAGGCACAAGGAGCGCAGTTACGTGCAGCCAACTTTGAGAATGCCATACTCAAAGAAAAGCTGAAAGTGCTCCAGGCAGAAGAAGAGCAACAACGTGCAGTCAACGTTGTGATGGAGGGCTCTGTGCATGAACTGGAGGATTTGAGAAGACATCATTCTGATATTCTTGCGCAGAATGAAGAACTCAAAGAAAAGTTGAAAGAGCTCGAGGCACAAGAATCACAACAACGTACAGTCAACGTTCTGATGGAGGGCTCTGTGCATGAGCTGGAGGATTTGAGAAAGCAGAATTCTGTTCTTAAAGCGCAGAATGAAGAACTCAAAGAAAATTTAAAAGAGATAGAGGCACAAGGAGCGCAGTTACGTGCAGCCAACCTTGAGAACGAGAAACTCAAAGAAAAGCTGAAAGAGCTCGAGGCACAAGAATTACAACAACGTGCAGTCAACGTTCTGATGGAGGGCTCTGTGCATGAACTGGAGGATTTGAGAAAGCAGAATTCTGTTCTTAAATCAGATCTACATGCACAAGGTAAAATCTTTTCTATTTCAAATTCCTGATTTGTAATCTTCCAGGAGAATGACTATTCTCCGTGTACTACAACACGGAGAATAGTCATTCTCCGTGTTATTTGGAACGGATAATTGCTATTCCATATCATGTCGATACTGGAAAGGTTATTCTCCGTGTAATTCCAAACGGAGAATTCTATTCTCCGTATTATATTATACGGAGAATGTCATTCTCCGTGTTAGGTTCACATCATACATTTCATTGTTGTTTGTTTTATTTCAGTGCGAACAACCAAACAACTCAGAGAAACAAATGAAAGGCTCGTTGAGGAGAAAAGGGAGCTTCAAAATAAAGTTGAATCATTTAAGATTGAAGCCAATGAAAGGATTGCAAAATTAAAGATCTCGAAGCCATGGCTAAAGTACTTCAGAATGAGGAGTTACAAGCTGCTGCTGAACCTGCTGCTCCAAGAGAAGTCAGAAGAAGAGGAGGATCGGGGGGAAAGAGGTTAATTAAAAGCAATACAGTTGGAGAGGCTAATAAAAAGCGGAAGGTTAATGACGCTACGAAATCCCGAGAAGACGCCAAAATGGCTGAATTAAAGAAGAACCACGTCATACTAAGGGAATGCGATGAACTCTTACTTTGGAAACATGCGGATGAAGAGCTGAAGAAACAATACATCGACATCGTAATTCCCAGAAAGAATTCTCCAAAGTATGTATTCTGAACCCTTTTTTCGTTCCTTTTTTCTAGACTTTTTTCACAATTATGTGATGAGAATCTATATTTATTAATTTAATGTAAACTAAATTTATGTGCAGTGATATGGTATACGAATTTTTTCCGGAAGAGGGTGAAAATGAAGTTTCAGTCCAGCTGTCGGCAGTAGACATGCAAGACATACTCAACTATGACGACATGGAGCATGGCATACTGGACATAATAATAAGAAAGATGAGAGAAATTCAAGGCAGTAAAAGGTGTGCCCCGTCTAGTTCGAAGAAGGTGCCATTGATCCAGAAAAAAAAGCCGGCGGCCCAATCACATAAGTGGTCTGCATTCATGTCGGCCCACACATTGGTAAGTATTCAAACAGAAAAATCCATATTCATGTGTACACCGATGAAAAATGACAGAAAAAAAATTACTCATGATATTGTGTATTGTTTTTGGGAAACAACAGACCGTCATTCAACGTGTCAATGAAGAAACCGCAAAACCCGGCGCCTGTGAAGACATCCAATAGTAGAAGACTTCGTCATGGGTTTGGAGGACGACATAGAGTTGTTATTGGTCCCACTTTTTAATGCAACCATTAAACACTATACTCTGCTCACATTCAACTTTATCTCCTACGACTGGACACACTACAACTTCTTGTTGCAAACCACGTACGATACGTGCAAGGTGGATGCAGAATTAACGAAGAAAACCTTAGAGCCTATCGTCAGGAGAAAAGTTGATATGATGAGGGAGAGATGCCCGGCGAAGAAGGAGTATGAGAGCAAAGTGCTGAATTGTTCTCTAAATTGCCCACAACAACGGGCACCCAACTGCCTCTTGTACACGGCGTATTATATGAATAGGTTGACGAATCCTCCCTTCGAAATACCGGGAGGAAATGACAATGAAACTCACCAGAAGATGACAAAGATGAGGTTGGCATGGGCTAAGGAGTTGCTTTCAAGCAAATATGTAAATCGATCCTAGCAATGACATTGTAAAACAACAATGTAATTATGATGTAATTGGGCAAGGAACTTCTGTCTTTTATAAGCTCTGCTTTTATAATATAATCATTTTTGAATTACATTTACATCGTCAAAACCACGAAAAGTTTGACTTTTATTTACATATGAAACAACTCGAACTCATGCGCCAAAAGGGCAGTGGGTTCCTTAGCCTCAGGAGTCTATCTCTTCGACATGTTCCTTGTTGAAGAAGGATGGCTTTGCACGGTGCTCTCCCTCAAAACAAAATTCCTTGAGGCAGTGGGTTCCTTTGCCTCAGTGAGTTCCTTTGCACGGAGGATGAACGATGAAGTGACTTGCCTCAAGGAGTCATGCTACGGTTCCTATGCTCTGACCATGCACGATCAATACCATCTACCACGCGGACACAAACTGAAAGACGACAGAGAACAACACTCCTTGACAGTTGAAGTTTTCAATTGGATTCCTTGAAGCAAAACACTTCATCGTGCATCGTCAGAGGAGTGTTGTTCTCAAGGAATTCAATTGAAAGCTTCAACTGTCAAGGAGTGTTGTTCTCTGTCGTCTTTCAGTTCGTGTCCGCGTCGTATTCATCGTGCATCGTCAGAGCATAGAAACCGTTGCATGACTCCTTGAGGCAAGTCACTTCATCGTGCATCCTCCGTGCAAAGGAACTCACTGAGGCAAAGGAACCCACTGCCCCAAAGAATTTTGTTTTGAGGCAGAGCACCGTGCAAAGCCACCCTTCTTCAACAAGGAACATGTAGAAGAGATAGACTCATGAGGCAAAGGAACCCCCTGTCTCAAGGAATTTTGTTAACTTGTGGCAGAGCACCGTGCAAAGCCATACTTGTTCAACAAGGAACATGTCGAAGGGATAGACTCCTGGCTGGCGATTCGACAGAGCGTGGAACGATAATAAACTCCAAACTCATGCACATCTCAGTCTTCTGAAGGACTTCACCACCGTGCATCGTCGGACCAATGGAACACGTTGAAGAGATGAACTCCTGGCGGCAAAGGAACACCGTGCATAGTCCGAGCCAATCAACGTGCGGGCGCTTCGACAGAGCGTGGGTTGGCAATAAATCCAAACCCAGGCACATGTCAGTCTTCTGAAGGACTTCACCACCAAAGCTTCTTCGAACGAGGAGATCGACAACCAAGAGGAAAGAGTCTTGCCAAGGCGGAGGATCGGTAGAGTCCATCGCCACAAGAAAAGCTAAGTGAGATGAGAACAAACTCTCTCTACACTACTGGCATTTATAGGCATGGAACAACTCGGACTCATGCGCCAAAAAGGCAGTCACTTCGAATTCTGCCCCTGCTCAATTAAAGCTAAGTAAGACTGGAACAATTAATTTCCATCAATACCAATGCCATTAATAGCAATGAATATACCCCTTCGAATTCTGCCAACTTTGATACCCCCTACTGTATCAAAGTTTTTTTTCTTGATACAGTAGGGGGTATCAAAGTTTTGATACCCCCTATGTATGACATGTGGGCCCTTCCTGCTTTAAAAAAATATGTACAAATATATATATATACATAAATTTTAATAGGGCCCAAAAAACTCTTTTCTAACAAAACTCTTTTCAAAGTTTTGATACCCCGATGTATGACATGTGGTCCCCTCTTGCTTTGTAAAACGTGTAAACATATATATATACACATTATTTTTGAGATGGCCCACATGTCATACATAGGTGCCTGTATCAAAGTTTTTTCCCTTTTAAATAGCACCCATAATTAACTTACAAAAAAAGTATAAGTAAAACAAAATATTGTTATAGTCAAGATTTGAACCAATGACCTCTTGAATACAAGTCTAGCAGTGTAACCACGACACCACAATAGCATTCTCCGTGTTTTATTAAACGGAGAATAACATTCTCCGTTTTGATTTAAACGGAGAATAGCTTCACAATGTTAAAACAAATTAGAATGTTCATTCTCCGTTTTAAATTAAAACGGAGAATATCATTCTCCGTTTAAAATTAAAACGGAGAATATCATTCTCCGTTTTAAATTAAAACGGAGAATGACATTTGCCACATAAGAATGACATTGTAAAACAACAATGTAATTATGATGTAATTGGGCAAGGAACTTCTGTCTTTGATAAGCTCTGCTTTTATAATATAATCATTTTGAATTACATTTACATTGTCAAAACCACGAAATATTTGACTTTTATTTACATATGAAACAACTCGAACTCATGCGCCAAAAGGGCAGTCATTTTTATAATAAGATCTCCCAAATTCTGCTATTTATTGCAAAATTTAACAACTCGAACTCATGCGCCAAGCTACAGTCACTTTTATTGTCATTAATACCAATGAATCTGCCATTTATATGCCATTAATACCAATGAATTCTTCCATTTATATGCCATTTATTCCTAATGAATCTGCCCCTTCGGATTATATTCTCCGTTTTAGTTGGAACGGAGAATGGAATTCTCCGTTTACTTGAAACGGAGAATAACTTTCCCGTTTAAATTAAATCGTTTGAGTATTCTATTCACCGTTTATGTCTGCTCTTCTGTCTTTTATAATAAAATCCTTTTTGAGTTACATTTACATTGTGATAACCATGAAAAGTCTGACCTTTTGAGTTACATGTACATTATGAAAGTCTGAAATACTACATAAAATCCTACTATCAAGAAAAAAGTTGAATGTGAGCTGCGTGCGGGCATCGCAGAGCAATGGAACTCCTTGAGGCAAAGGAATTCCTTGAGGCAGTGGGTTCCTTTGCCTCAGTGAGTTCCTTTGCTCGGAGGATGCACGATGAAGTGGCTTGCCTCAAGGAGTCATGCTACGGTTCCTATGCTCTGACCATGCACGATCAATACCATCTACCACGCGACACGAACTGAAAGACGACAGAGAACAACATTCCTTGACAGTTGAAGCTTTCAATTGTATTCCTTGAGGCAAATCACTTCATCGTGCATCGTTAGAGCAATAGAACTCCCTGAACAAAGGAACTCCGTGCATAGTCAGAGCAATGGAACTCCATGAACAAAGGAACTCCGTGCATCGTCAGAGCGAATCAAAGTGCGAGCGCAATAAATCCAAACCCACACTCTGTCGGAGCGCTCGCACTTTGATTCGCTCTGACTATGCACGGAGTTCCTTTGTTCATGGAGTTCCATTGCTCTTACAATGCACGGAGGTCCTTTGTTCAGGGAGTTCCATTGCTCTGACGATGCACGATGAAGTGATTTTCCTCAAGGAATTCAATTGAAAGCTTCATCTGTCAAGGAGTGTTGTTCTCTGTCGTCTTTCAGTTCGTGTCCGCGTCGTATTCATCGTGCATCGTCAGAGCATAGAAAACCGTTGCATGACTCCTTGAGGCAAGCCACTTCATCGTGTATCCTCCGAGCAAAGGAACTTACTGAGGCAAAGGAACCCACTGCCTCAAGGAAATCCTTGAGGCAGAGCACCGTACAAAGCCATCCTTCTTCAACATGGAACATGTCGAAGAAATAAACTCCTGGCGGCGCTTCGACAGAGCGTGGAACGATAATAAACTCCAAACCCATGCACATCTCAGTCTTCTGAAGGACTTTACCACCGTGCATCGTCGGGCCAATGGAACATGTTGAGGAGATGAACTCCTGGCGGCAAAGGAACACCGTGCATAGTCCGAGTCAATCAACGTGTGGGCGCTTCGACAGAGCGTGGAATGGCAATAAATCCAAACCCAGGCACATGTCAGTCTTCTGAAGGACTTCACCACCAAAGCTTCTCGAACGAGGAGATCGACAACCAGAGGAAAGAGTCTTGCCAAGGCGGAGGGGGATCGGTAGAGTCCTCCCACAGAAAAGCTAAGTGAGATGAGAACAAACTCTCTATACACTACTGGCTTTATAGGCATGGAACAACTCGGACTCATGCGCCAAAAAGGCAGCCATTCGAATTCATTCAATAATTTCCATCAATACCAATGTCTGCCCTTCTCAATTAAAGCTAAGTAAGACTAGAACAAACTCTTCCAATACGGCCATCTATATGCCATTAATACCAATGAATCTGCCCCTTCGAATTCTGCCAACTTTGATACCCCCTACTGTATCAAAGTTTTGATGCCCCCAATGTATGACATGTGGGCCCTCCTGCTTTTATAACATGTGTACACATATGTATAATATACATAAATTTGTAATAGGCCCACAAAACTTTTTCTAACAAAACTCTTTTTCAAAGTTTTGATACCCCGATGTATGACATGTGGTCCCT